>JAPKLW010001531.1:42650-131898 GCA_026898455.1 Plectranthus barbatus | reverse complement strand
AGGTAGGAATTTCAGGAAAACGCCATACCTGTGTCTGCTTTTTCTGACACAGACCTCTATGTGTCAGAACGGCATTATTTCGTCAGTACGAGGAATCGCAACTGGTGTCTTGAACTGATAGACTTTAAGGTATCCTCCCTTAAAGTCATACTTTGTCAGTATATTCCTCAGACGAATCTTCTTTTTGTCTCTTAAGACTCTGGGAGAGCGAATCTTCAATTCTGCTGGTAACCTCCGACTGGTAGAACATACTGGTGATCTTGTGCTGGCAGTCTCTGCTGGTGACTTAGCGCTTGCACAATCTTAGTCTACCAATTTGTCTGGATGTTAACTCTTGGAATCTCCCATGACTGGTGGCTTCACCGCTGGTGAATAGTGTCAGCCAGAACACGTATTCTGCTGGTAGGATTTGTCAGCCTCCTGCTGGTGAAATCCTTCCAACTGGTGAACAGTAGCCAGTCATTAGCTCTTGACTCCATGCTGATGAACAGTGTCAGCATGGGTCTGTCAGTCGTCTGCTGGTGAAATCCTTCACCAGGTAAGAGATTCTCATGCTGATGAACAGTGTCAGCATGAGTCTTGATCAGCTACGACTTACAACTCAAAAGACCTAAACAGGACTTTACATTTGAGACTAGAGCTATTCTAGAGACAAACTGACGCTGGTAGGACTTAGGATTTGATCCACCAAAACACTTAAACACCAAATCAAAGATCTAAGCTATCAACTGGGGAAGGGAAACTTAGATAATTTTCCCAACAGTACCATATCCATAAATCGATTCGATTCAGTTGGATTTTGTGATTCGGTTCACAAGAAATCCCTACATTTCAGACATGGCGTTCATCTTTCTAGTGGGCAGTGTCCTAAGACACAGCGGGAGAAAGATGAAATGAGTCTTGTACCATACGCTTCAGCAGTGGGTAGTCTCATGTATGCGATGTTGTGTACCAGGCCAGATATTTGTTATGCTGTTGGCATGGTAGCTAGATATCAATCTAACCCTGGACAGGCGCATTGGACTGCGGTAAAACACATTCTCAAGTATTTGAAGAGAACTAGGAATTACTGCCTAGTTTATCAAAGTGAGGATTTGTGCCCTGTGGGTTATACAGACTCGGATTTCCAAGGGGACCAGTATGAGAAGAAATCGACCTCGGGATATGTGTTTACCTTGGGAGGTGGAGCTATATCTTGGAGGAGCTCAAAGCAGAAATGCATTGCTGACTCCACCATGGAGGCGGAATATGTCGCCGCCTCCAAAGCCTCGAAAGAGGGGGTATGGCTCAGGAACTACCTTTTGGAGTTGGGCGTGATTCCGAGTTTGCCGAAGAGCATCACAATTTATTGTGATAACTCTGGTGCAGTGGCGAACTCAAAGGAACCCCGGTCTCACAGGGCAAGCAAACACATACAGAGAAAGTACCATATCATACGAAAAATCGTATCGAGGGGCGATGTGCTGATCAAGAAGATTCACACTGCAGGCAACCTTGCTGATCCATTTACAAAGAGCTTGCCGCAGAAAGTTTATAAAAGACATATTCGTGAGCTGGGTCTGAGGTGGATGCCGACCACTGACAGTGGTTAACGAGATAGCAGGCTAGATAGACGCACTGTATACTCTGTAATAGCTTAGTTATGCTTTGAGTATTAGTGGGAGATTGATGGGTTTTGTATTCTGAAAGCATTTATTATAATGAGTATACAACGGTTTATTTCTCTTATCTGTCAAACAAACTTACATGAATGTAAGAATGGTATCCTCTTATCTCATCGGTAGGGACGATCATACAGCGTGTAGTAGATCGCAGAAGACAGTATGATCACTTGACCTAGTGAGACATAAATCTGATCATAGCCGAGACAACGTATGAGGATACGTCTATCCGGATGGCAGCGACATTGTCGGAATAAGTAGTCTGTCTTGGTTACTTGACATGCTGGTACGCAAGGGTGGCGTATTGATGGACTGCAGTGAGATGTATTCGACTGTCTGACATCAGCGAATACAAGATCTCGTTCTTGATTGAATCCAAACCCTAACGAAGGTTCAGGGGCTTGCACGGATTGACTGTTGCTTTGACTTGCTACTACTGTTTATTGATGGCACCAATGTTGGTCGACGGTTTGGGTATCTTATTCTCCCCGGTGGCTGGAGGTGTTGATTGGGTGCAGTAGGTGCCCCGTGGCTTTGCTGGATTGAAGATTTGTCTTGTTGTTTAGGCACTTAATTTGCTAGGTTGTATCTCTTCGCCTTGGACACGTCTGGTTGTAAGGCTTATGTCTAAACTCGGTTTATCTTTTAATGCAATTCTTTATTTTTTGATTAATAGGTTAATATCATATTCCTGATAATTATTTTAATTTGAGTTTAAATTATTGGTAAATAAAAAATAAAATTAAAAAAAAACGGACCTATCATCCCTCTCATTTTTTGATATCCTATAAACTTTCTTCCAAAATTGAGATGTGGACAACAATTAAGAGAAAAACTATAGGTTGGACAACAATTAAGAGAAAAATTATGAAAAGAACTACAAAGCATTGCATCTCTTGACAAAGACTCATAGTCACCAAAACTTAACTTATATGTGATATTTTGAATTCCTAACATTAATCACCTAATCAAACATTGAGAGACAGGATAAAAAGATTGTGAATTCCCCTTTCTGGTGATTTAAATAAGAGATCAGAAGTCTATGTCTATATATAAATGTAGACATTGTTTTTGGCAATGAAAACAAGAATTTGTTGTTCTAAATAAGAAGCAATTTTCATGTTGAATAAAGATTGAATACAATTAGAATGACAAATTCTCATTGCACAGAAAATGATCAAAGAACTTAATGCAAAATGTTGTTGTCAATGGATTCATTGCAAATCATACTTCTTTCCCCAAACTGATCACGAAATGTAAATGGCAAAATTTGAAAAACGGAAATACATGAATTGAACATTGCCATCCTAGAAACTTTCTTCCAAAATTGAGATGTGGGCTTTGCTCTAGAATAAGATCTTTGCAAAGCAAAATTATGTTCTTTACTTCATCCTCCAGTAATTTCTCAGTCTTCTTCATCCATTTTTGCACCATTTTGTTCTCCATTTCTGCTCACAACCCCATAACTTTGTTGCACAACATTTGTACTTCGCTTGACATTTTTATCAAACCCACAAAAATTGATCCTCAAAATCAAAATTAAAATGATCTGCGGAGAAACTCAAATAGTAGCATCAAGAAGATCCTATGAATGCAAAACAATCTCTAATTTCATTTCAGACAAGTGTAAAATGCTTATCTATCACAAAATTGCATACACAAACAAACAAAATTTACCTGCGACAAAGTATTGAGGTACCAAGCTATCGCAGTACAAGCAAATGTATAAATTTAAATACCACATTTAGAATTTGGCCTAATGGACACAATCTATTCTTCACAAAATATTTGGCAAAATCTCAGTCTTGAATATCATGGAAAAGGTCCTCATGGATTTTGCAGTTCCCTTATGGCTTTTTTTATTTTAATTGAAAAGGTCGAAGGGGCGAACGAGCGTAATTTAACAACATGAGATAGTGCGGGAGAAAGCGATCGTACAGGGGTATCGACTGACTGCAGTCCTGAGCATTTGGGGCAGTTTCAATGTTACATTGCCACATTGTGGCAGTGAGGGAAGCCGTGGGATGGGGGCTGCGATGTAGTGAGGAAAGCCGCTGGGTGGGGGCTGCGATGTAGTGCGTGCGCGGGGATGTGCTGTCATTTTTTTAGGAGGTCTTTTCCGGTGAACAAGGAGGCGTAGGAGAACTGAGGGAGTAAGAGTATGGATGAATTGAAAATGTGTTTTAGAAGGATTTCCATAGATTGATTCTGAAAAGAGGTGGTTTATTTGAATAGTTTCACATTGTGAATCGGCAACGGGGTGGCTAGAGAATCAGAGATGGGGGTGGGTGATTTAAAATTTGTATTTTTTTTATAAAAAAATCATATTAAATAACAAGTGGCATCGATTTGCTGATGTGGAATTCCGACAATACAGTCAGCTTTCCGTTCATCAGAAAAAATGATTTGGGATATATTTGTATAATTTTTGATAGTTTGGGTATTTATTTAAACATTACAATAGTTTAGGATAAATTTGAGAAAAAAAACATGTTTTAGGATATAATTGAACCTTTGGCCTTTTAAATATGTAGATAAATTATTGGAGTAATTATAGTCGTGATTACTTTATATATATATTATGAAATTATAAATTACCGATTTTTTTGTGATAAATAAAGTATTTTGTTTATAATTAATGGAGATAGTTGCGTATTATTATGAGATATGAAATAAAAAATAAAATAAAACATGGTATATTTATTGAACAAATTTTTTATTAGGATTAATCAATAACTTCTCAATTAAATTATAATTAATTTAGATAAAAATTTTGTTTAAATTTATTTAGATGTGGACAATTAATTGTAACTGTTCATACCTTTTTGTTCTTAATAACTATATATATATATATATATATATATATAGATAGAGTAGTGATCATATGAGAATAATTTTTAGTATGAGAAATGAGAATAAATCTCAGCCTTTGATTTTGTGATTTCAACGCTCATGATCTATTTCACTCTGTGTGCAGTTTTCCTTGATTATCCTGCAGTTTTGCAAAATTAAGGTTATTTTTGTAATTTTAGCTTTTTTAAAATCTGAAATAGTATCTCATCAGATTTTTTATTCCTTTCTTCGCGCGATTTGATTTCTTCTTCCTTCTTCATTCGATTTTATTTATATTTCTTCTCTCGATCAGATTTTTTTCTTTGTTTCTGGATTTCGCATTCGTGTTCGGCCTCGACTTTGTTAATTATGCATGAATACAGTTTAAATTTTTTTTATTCAGATCGACATTCATTTTTACTATTATATTGTGCATCTTTAGTGTTAACATTGTGCATTTTTGTATCTTACAAGTTCATTTATTCCAAAGTGTGTTGATGAGATGAAGCATTTTAAGGGCAGAGTTTTTAGAACTGTTGATGTTGGTATTGAGTTTTATAGAGACTACGCTCGTGTTGCTGCTTTGAAGAAGAAGATGTTTAAATTTTTTTTAAATCGTATTTATGTAAAAATGAAGTAAATCGGGCTAAAAATGAAGTAAATCGAGCTTTGTGCCGTAAAAATGAGTATTTTTTATTCAGATCGACGTTCATTTTTACTATTATATTGTGCATCTTTAGTGTTAACTTTGTGCATTTTTGTATTTTACAGGTTCATTTATTCCAAAGTGTGTTGATGAGATGAAGCATTTTAAGGGCAGAGTTTTTAGAATTGTTGATGTTGGTATTGAGTTTTATAAAGACTACGCTCGTATTGCTGCTTTGAAGAAGAAGATGTTTAATTTTTTTTAATTCGTATTTATGTAAAAATGAAGTAAATCGGGCTAAAAATGAATTAAATCGGGCTTAAAATGCAGGTTGCTGTTTGTGTTTGAGTATTTTTACAGTTTTAGCCTTTAAAGGCTAAAACTGCAGGATATTGGGGCAAAAATGCCGCGTTTTTCAATTTGCTGAGAATGAATCCTGTTCGTCGATTTGATGAGATGGACGCGCGAGATCTATTCTTATTTCTCATAGTAACTCCTATTCTCACCTGATCACTACCCTATATATATATATATATATATATATATATATATATATATATATATATAAGGATATGCAGATGTTATTCTTATGTATCTTAAAGAGATATATTTGAAGTAATATAGTTAGAGATGTTAATGAACTAAACTGGCAATAGGTGACTCGGGTTTTGATTCAATAAAAGCTTGTCCAAACTTGTTTAATCAAATTTTATTTATTAAACAAATCAAACTTCAACTTTATTGTCACGCCCCGATTTATAAACAAAGCATAAATAAGAGAATTGAGGCACATCGGGTACGAGACTTGCACTTGGGATATCAATCAATGAGAAGAATTCAAGCGAAAGAGATAGAAATCATCACATTTATCCCAAGTTAAGCAAAAGATAATAAAGGTGCCTCCTCAAGAAGGGATCTTGGCTTCTTGAGTGAACCAAATTTCAGAGTTTTAACAAGATTGAAAATAACAAAAGTCTAACAAAAGACATTGAGTCTAGTAGCGGAAAGTTATCAAGGAAGTATGTATATGAAGATACACACTTCCGCATTTAACTATTACAAAAGATGAGTCTTCAGCTCCACTCCTCTGCTTCCTCGTACTCTTGCTTCAAGTCTTCATTTAACCTGCGCATTTTAGAAATAATGCGAGGGACTAAGTACAAATTGTATTTAGTGAACACATGCCCGAAAACATACATACATAATTTTGTCATGCCTTTATAGAGGGTCGCACATGGGGTTTTAACTTTGAAATCCTCCAATGGCACCAAAATATTTTATGCATTTAAGCGCTCTTTCAACAGTTACACTATCTGCAAAAATATATGACTGGGAGGTGGCCGCCAACCACAGTCACAATGCTAGTCCATGTAGGGACCCTTAACATGATAGCATCACAGTGAACTAACCCGTGGCATCTTTTCAAACCAACCGGGCACGATCGTTAGAGACTCGCAATACGTGTAGTCAACATTCACGTTTCCATGTGTAATGTTCTTCTCTGAGTGAGGTTCCCCTACAAAGAGGACCGATAGCAAACACAAAACGGTAGGCAATGACAAGCAGTTAAAACAAGACATTTTTATTTCATGCGTAATTTCTTTGAAAAGAAAACATCATTTTTATTTTATTTTGGACCACAACATAGGGGTAAAAGAAAAGCCCACCTTAGTTGGTGTGGTCTCAGATGATTGCTCTAGCTGTCAATCTTTTCCTTGCCCTTTCCTATAACATAAGGAATACGAGTACATCCTCAAAGATAATAGATTATCTATAATCTGACACATCAAAACAGTTCTAGACTCTAAATCGATCTTGGACTTCTCAATTGAGCCACCGGATAAGGATATGAAAGAATGATCAAACAATTTGGTTTGACGAACAAGATAGTCAAACGTTATTTCAATAGCTTGTGATTCAATACCGTGTGTAAACTCACAATGAAAGTTCATGGTTCAACTTAATTGAACAAATACGAGACTTTGTCAAATGACGGAACGTTACTTTGAAGATTATGATTTAAAGAATTTCATAATCAATTATGAATCATCGTACATCGCTTGAGAGTATGAGAACTCGTCAAGTTGTTTCAAGAGAAGATTAAGTTATGATTAATTGAATCAAACAATCAAAGTTGGTTTGAATTCAAATTGATTTAAGAAAGAAAAATAAAAATTTTGAAAATGCACTCTGTGTCAACCGACACAGAGTGTGTGTCGACCGATGTGGCCGTGTCGACCAAAATGAAGGTGTGTTGACCGATATAGATGTTTCGACCGAGATGGATGTATGTCGACCGACACAAGTGTGTCAACTGATATGGATTGTGTGTCGACCAATACAAGTGGTCGACGAAAAAGAATCGAGTGAGGGTTCTGTGTCAACCAATGTGGCTTCCACGTCGACCGAGATAGACATGTCGACTGACATGTCCCTCGTGCCAACCGATACGGCTGCGTCGACCGATGCAAGCCTCAAATCGATCGAAACAAAGGTTGCATGCCTTCCGGCGGAAATTCTTATTTTTGGCTCAAACTGTTATTCGGGCTCGTCCAATCGATTTCTAACAACACCAAATGGTTTTTTAACATGTATAACGACTCAAGACATGTATTTTAACATCAAGACATGTTGGGAATCGAGATAAAACCTCCATACTTCCAAACAGGGCAAACATACCAAAAATGCTTCGAAATAACCAAAACTCGACTCCTAGGTCGATACATCATTTCTAGGCTCATAATATAACATGCTAAACATGCATATGTACTCATAAACTCAAAATCAAGCCTAGATCACGACATTCATAAACTAGGGCATAAACCATAACATGCTTAAATCAATAAAATAGCTAGAGGGAGGTTCGATTTATACCTCCTTGACGTTTCTAAACCTTCGTAAGCTTGATAAACACTTGATTTCTCGATTTCTCATTTCAAAACAAAAAAGAATGGAAATCTAAGGTTGAAAAAGGAAATGAAACAAAGAGAGGATTCCGAAAAGGTATGATTTTACCTTGAAAACACTTCTCTGGAACTTCGTCGGAGCTCACCGAAAATCTCTTGGTGAAAATTGAGAGAGAGTGTAAAGTATTAACTTATGAAGGAAGTCTTCTATTTATAGAAGGGAGGTGAGGGTAAATTCAGAATTCCCGAAAGTCAAAAAGGTTAAAGTGGTTGTCATTCGCTTGTCACATCGGTTACTTTAACATCAACTCACATCAACTCCACATCTCTTCGTGTCATTGCACGGGAGACCGTGATATTTTGTCGATCCACGAATATTTATCGATCGATATTATCCCGATACGAAAAATGTTGGATCAATGAATAATTAATCAAGGTTAATTAAGCTCATTGATTATAATTAATTTCCTCCAATAATATAAAAGGGCAAAAACATTGCTAGAAATAGTAATTTTCCAAAATAAATTAATCGCAAAACCCCGAATCAATTCGATAATAAAATAAAATTTTGAAAATTCGATAATTACATTGAAATTTTACTAGGGATGTTACATTTATTGTATTCGAATCAAAAGTTCGTGAGCTAAAATTTGTATGAAATTAATATAAAAGTAATAAATTTATAAAATTGATATTCTTATAATTTAATATTAATAAGTATAATATTTTTTTTAATTATAAGATGAAATTAAATTTGGGTATTAATATGATATTATTTTTTTTGAATATATAATTTTTTTTTAAAACAGTGAAATAATCTAAATTTAAAAAGTTTGTTTAGGTTCGTCTAAAGATCGATTAAATTCGTGAAATTCTAAGTATTTAATAATTAAAAAAATGCTCGTAGCTGAATTCGATAATAAGCAAGTTAAATTTAAGCAAAATACTATTCAACTCGATTTAATTTGATTACACCTCTAAGTCATATATGTAAAACTTATCGTGAGTTGATTTCTAAATTAACATATCCAAGCTTTATTTTATGAGAAGTTACGTTTATATGAAGCATGCTTCATAAATTTACTGCGTAAATTAACTTTCTTAGTGAAATACACCTTAAATTAAGATCTAGAGGGATATGTCAACACTTTTTCTTTACATGTGAAAGGTGGTGGTGGATTCAATATTTTTTATTTTTATTTTTTTTGGGGGAGGGGGTGTTTCCATTATAGTTTCACGTAATAAAAGAAATTACACGATAGAGTAAAAGTTACCTCATAAATAAAATCAATGTCAGTATTATAAATAATACTATAACATAAAATCACTTCATAAATTGATATTAGTATACAAAAATTAATTTCATCTTAAAATCTTTTGGTCATTCCTCATTCTCAACATCTTCATATACACTTCTTTTTCCGGACTTATTATAAAGAAAATTATCTCATAAAAATATCAAATTATTCTAATACTAATATGAAAAAGAAAAATCATGATTTTTTCTCTCTCTACAGGAGAGAATTGTCCCTTCTTTCTCCTCCTGCGGAGGCGCACCAGCATCCCACTTCTACCTCCAACCTCCCCCCTCCCTTTCCTTATACCAGCATGCAGGATTTTTCCGTGAACTGAATCACCAAAATCAAACTGAACCAGATCGATTAATGGATATTGCGCATAATCAAATACAAGACAAATCCTAGCATGCTCCTACGAATTTAACTACCAGAATTGTGGATTGAGGAATTACCGTTATTCCGTCGAGTCTGAACCGATCTTTTGCGTTTGAATTTCCAACTTGAATTCAATCCGATTTTATCTGCAGTAACAGAAATTAGAATTCTAATTTCTTAAATAAAATCGAAAAACAAAGAGGGAAGAAAGAAATCTGTTGTTCTCCAGATTAGATCTTCAGATCTGTATCCCGGTGTTGTTCAGATCTACTACTGGTGAGGACTCCTTAGATCTGTGGTTTGAGCAGGACCAGAATCGAAATTCTCCTCCCTTTGATACAGGATCGGCGCCCCTCTCTCTCTCTCCTAGGTTTAGTGTGTTTCAACTGTGTTATAACTTATGAGAGAGAGCTGTCTATTTATAGACCTAGGGTTGTAAACCCTAATAGGCTCCTGGGCTCAATTCAGCACACTTTCCTTGGGCCAGACCTGGGACCTAATGAAAATAATAAAGTGGGCCTATAAATTAATTAATTCCCATGTCCCCAACCCATGACACAATTAATTAATTAATATTAATTCTTTTTCACCACAGAATTAATACTGACCTACCCCTTTATTACCATGTTATGAGAACGGGCTGCAACAATTGTGATCCCCATATTTAAGGTTACCGGACATTCATTAATTAATCGGAGCCTCTGACAAGATCTAACTACAATTAATTAATATCTTATTCCTGAGTAGTACCACTCAATCCTTATCACTCGTGCCTGAACTTAATCAGCTTGCAGGACTTTGGCATGATGAATGTTATTGAGCTCCTCAGGGAATGTCCCCATCCTATTACTCGGATATGGTTACCTAAACCTAGTATCAGGCGGTACTACATGAACTGCTGTTACCCATGATGCGGATATACGAGCACGTTACTCAGGCTCTCCACCATGGCAAGTCAAAGCAACAGTCAACCCGTGCAAACTCCTGAACCTTCGTTAGGGTTTTGACTCAATCAATATAATGAGATCTTGTATTCGCTGATGTCAGACAGACGAATACATCTCACTGCAGTCCATCAATACGCCACCCCTGCGTACCAGCTTGTCAAGTAACCAAGAGAAATTACTTATTCCGACAAAGCCGCAGCCATCCGGACAGACGTATACTCATACGTTGTCTCGGCTGTGATCAGGTTTATGTCTCACTAGGTCAAGTGATGATACTGTCTTCTGCGATATACAACACGCCGTATGATCGTCTCTATCAGTGAGACAAGAGGATACCATTGTTCATACATGTAAGATTGTTAACAGATAGGAGAAATAAACTGTCGTATACTCATTATAATAAATGATTTCAGTATACAAAACTCATCACAGCAAGCCTATTATCATCCCCTTAGATCCATCAGTGCTAACCTTCTATTTCTCCTTCCCACCTATCGCTTTCGCTCATCCTGCAGAAATCAACATCCTCGATGGACATCGATCCAGAGGTCCTAGACCTCAATACCCTCTCAAAAGATGAAGGAGAAAAACTAAAAACTAAAACTACAAATTGCCATCTTGGAAGACTTGTTTCAGATAAGCCAGCTAACCCATTCGCCATCCTTGATGTCATGAAAAAAGCTTGGCGAGCTAAAAAGGGTCTGGATGCCCGTGAGTGGTCGAATAACCTGTTTATGTTCAGATTTGATGACATACATGTTAGGTATTGATGTAGAAATTCCACCTTTAATTTGATATTTTGATTTGTCAAAACTGTGTACCAAAGTTTAGGCCTTAGAGTTATTACCTCATGTAATTCTTGTATAGGATGATCGAGTTGTAATAGTCTAGAAGAAGAAAACTGTCAAAACTGTGGAACAATTTTTGAAGTGGAAGCCGTCCAGATGAGAAAATTGTGCAGAGTAATGGACGAGAAAAACTGTGTAGACAGTTTTTACACTGTCAAGGATCGTATAGCAAAGAAAAGTGTGGACACAGTTTTCATAAAGAAACTGTCGAGAGGCGCTCACAGTTTCAGACCAAGACAGTTTCATGTCAAAGAAACACGTGAAAAGCAAGATGCCGAACAGTCATAAAAGAGCATTGAAGAGTCAATGATAAGGAACGAAGATACACTCAGTTATGACTGAAGTACAACGTTGTTCGGAGTCTGACACAACAAGTACAAACTGACCATGCAAAAAGCATGGCAATGATTCAGAAATGGCAGAGGAGCAGGTCTAATTTACAGAGAAGGATGGACATTGATTGGACACCCTTCGAGTTGTCTCTACCAGCTATTTTCAAATCTCCAACTATAAATAGCAGAAGGACCAGAGAGACAAACAATGAACCTAACAATCAAACCTTGTCGTTACTCTGCCAAATTAAAAGCTCAAACTATTAAAAGCTCTCAAGCGAGAAAGCATTAACTCCATGGTTCATTTATTGAAAACGAGGTATTATTGCTTAAGGAATTTTCAAAGATTCACTGTGTGACCTTGTGTACACGAGGATTAAGTCCTTCGACTTAGTCTACCTGCGTACATTCTAGGAAGAACTCAACCATCCATCAACCGGAGAAGGAGAAGGGAGGTTTGTCCTCAATCCATTTTCGACGACTGCAAGTTCTGAGAAGACTTCAAGGTGCCACCTGGCTTCGTGGAACTGAAGAAGGAGTGAAGATCATCTACCTTGGCGAGTGATCCAGTTTGCTGCGAACGGTGGTTTTCTTGGTGATTGGCTATAGATCGTGAGGAGTGTGAACTTTATCTTCTTAGTGAATTACCGGATTAATTTCCGAAGAGTGGACGTAGGACTTAAGGCTCCGAACCACTATAAATATCCTACTTCATTTACAGTTTTACTTACTTCACGTACCATACAGTTCTCAATCGTATTTTGAAACCTTTAACACTTCTCTAAAAGTGTTGAAGCCTATAAATGTTGACTTAATATAACAGTAAATTGGCTACTTAAAACTGTTGGCTAACACAAACTGTCCTTTTGAACTGTTGATCGAAACTGAGTCTCCAGTTTGAAACTGAACTGCCCGTTTTGAGAGTGCATATAAATGTTCTTATACTTCTGCTGCATATTAGTTCGTATTCTGATCAGGGACCAACAAGTGGTATCAGAGCTTGGTTGGTCTTTCTAGACTGCCCTGTTTTGAGTCGCTTAGGACCGGATCCATATTTCCTTGCACTCTTAATTGTTTGTTAAGTGTTATTAGCGAGCAGATTATCTTAAGACAATGTTGAATTATCCAAGTCTTCCAAAGTACAACCCGGAGAATTTCACGGTATGGAAGAAGAGGTGTTTCATCCAACTGAGGGCTCATCATCCAGAGATGGATGAAGTCTTAAAGAATGGACCTCTAATGATCCAGAAGGTGAGTATCCAGCTCGTAGGAGGAGAGGATCAAGGTGGTGTCCAAATGGTAGATAAGCCACTGGAAGAATGGACACTTGAAGACAAGAAACGTCATCAGCTTGATCCCATCGCACAAGAGATGATCATGCAATCTCTCCCAGAATCTCTCATGGACGAAGCCATAGAGAACAACAATGCCAAAGAATTATGAGACTGAAGGAAATTGAAGCAATGAAGCGCAATAAGAAACAAATGTGCGTTGACAAATACAAATCCTTCCAGATGCTGTCTGGCGAATCGATCAAATCAATGGAAGCAAGGTTCAACGCAATCGTCAGTGAGATGAAAAGTCTTGGAAAAGAAGAAAGTGTGGCTGACATGAACGCCAAAATTCTTTCAAGAATGCCGAAGGAAGATTGGTTTGTCAAAACCACCAGTTTAAAGACCATGGATCTCTCGAAATTGTCCACTAAAGAGCTTTTTGCCGAACTTCAAGCCCATGAATGGGACATTCAGATGGTGAACGAGAATGAAGTAGTTAGAAGTCCGAATTCAGCTGCCAATGATGATGCTACATTCTTCGTAAAGAGAGACTTCCAAAGGCGTCAGAAGAAGCCAGTTCAGTTCGAGAAGACTGCCTACCAATCCTCACCAGCGAAGGATACCTCCACCTCAGTTCAGAAGAAGGAAACTGACCTGTCAGTTGTCAAACTGGAGGAATAGATGAGGAATCTGGTCGTACTTCTCAAGAAGGCTAAAGGAAAAGGGAAGGAAGCTCAGTCCAGTGAGCAAAGGTTTACAAAGAGAGAGCCACGCACGTGCTATGAATGCAACTCTCCAGATCACCTGAAGTACGAATGTCCTCTAGTTTCTCAAGAGGAGAGAGACAGACTGAGAAAGGTGTTTGAAAGGAGAGCCTCTAAAGCTGTGGCCCAAGCAATGTTGTGCAGAAATGAAGTGCCAGACATCCAGACCATGATAAAGGCTATTACACGTCTGAGGATGAGAATGACGAGGAAGCACTTCTAGCCTTAATGGCGGCTATTGATGGAGATGTTACCGATGAAGAAGACGACGCTTCAAACTACGAAATAGTGGTAACAACTCATCTACCTTTATCTCTTGCATCTACACATATAGATGAAAACTCAGAATTTTGTCGCTCAAATTCAGAAGATGTTTCTCTTGAAAATATTATTAAAGAGGTAGAAAAATTTCATGAGATCAAAGATGCATTAGCTAGTGAAAATACCTCACTGAAATCAAAGATTTCAGCCTTGACCGATGAAGTCGCAAAGACCAGGTCAATCAGTGAGCATTTTGAAAAACTCAAGGAAGAACATTCAAAACTTCTTAAAGATTTTGAAAATATTTCAAAAGAATGTGATTCCTTGAAGAAAACTGAGCCTGTTAAATGTAAATGTACTTTCAAAAAGAGCTCTAGAAAATTAGATGAAATTTTGAATGCTAAAAAACAACCATCCGATAAACACGGAATTGGATTTATGGAGCACCAAAATGAAAAGGTTTTGAGCGAACATGCATCTACTTCTAGAACTAAGAAAACATTTTTAGGCTCTGTCAAAGCCAAACCTAGTTCAGGCATTGTGCTGGAGATAGGAAAAGTCAAAACCAAAGAGCCAGTTAAGCTAAAAGATAAGACCAAATACTGGTAAAAAACTGACCCTAAACTGGTACCTCGACAGGGAGTCCACACAGTTCGTAAACTATACAAACAAGCTGTCCAGAGGAAAATTGACTTTTCTTCAAAACAGGATAAGCGTAATGTTCGAACTGCAAGGAGTCCAGTTTTACCAATAAGAACGACTGAGCATCACGTAAATGTTGCAAGGAAGTCTATTCTTTAGGATTTGAGTCTATAATAGACAATGTGAGTTTTCATTTATTTCTTTAGCCATTTGGATCGTTCTTAGGGTATCAAAATAAATCAGATTGAACAAATCAGGCAAACCATATGCATGCTCCTAATATTTAATTACAAAGTGATGGATCTACGGAATACTTGAACTACAAAGATTGATCTACAGATCTAGATCGAAGACAATGAAGAAGGAGTAGATCTAGATGTGGAATCGATCAAAGCTATCTTGTTCCAACAGATCTGATCTTCTGATCTGTTCCCTTGCTCCTCAGAAATCTGGTGAGGATACGCTACCGAGTTGAATCAGAAATCTGGAGGAATCGATCACTTCCTCCCAATGAAACAGTTGTCGCCCCTCTCTCTCTTCTCATACAGTTGTGTGTATAGATCTGATAGAGAGAAGACTTTTATAGTGCTAAGGTTTACAAAACCCTAACCCTAATGGGCTCTAAGCATATTGTGGGCCGATCAAGGACCAAATGCAAATAATAAAGTGGGTCCTCTTTATTAATTAATTCCATGTCCAACCCAGAACATAATTAATTAATAAATAATTATTTTAACCTTTACCACGGTAACAATGCTGACTCACCCCTTTATTACCACGTAATTTGGAAGGGGTTGCATTAAACTTGAATCATCCACATATTTAAGGTTCCGAACATTCATTAATTAATTTGACTTATGGCAATAAGCCATAATTGATTAATCTCTTATTTCCTGAGTAGTACCACTCACTCCTTTTCACTTATGCTTGAATTAAATAATTCAACCTGCAGGGTTTAGCATAACGAACCTTGTGAGCTCCTCAGGGAATGTCCCCATCCTGAAATGGATGTGATTACCTACATGTCCAGCCTAAGCATGCCACACACAAACTGCCACACTCAAGATGCAGGTATAAGAGTACATGAAAGACTCGCCACCATAGCAAGTCATAGTGTGGTAAACTTATGTATTCCCCTTGCCCTTCCATTAGGTTTAAGATCATAACAAGTATCTAGAGATCTGACTCATTCATATGTAAATTAGAATGACACACCTCACTGTTGATCCCATCAATACATAAAGATGTACCGACACATCAAGTAGCTAGGATAAGCTCACTTATAAATTGATGTGCTACAGTCTAAACCGACAGCCTATCCAGGAACTGTCTCAGCCGTGATATTGTTTATATCTCGCTAGGTCAAACAATTCATATGATCCTCTGTGATCTCCTACACACCATATGATCATCCCTATAGGCGAGATAATAGGATATTATAGTTCGTATCGTATGTTTGTTATATCAGATAGCGACTATGTTGATGTAACACATTTATGAAGAATAGTGTATCAAACGAACACATTTAATCATAAATGCTTTTAGTATACAATCCCAACAATCTCCCACTTATACTCAAAGCATAATACTATTGCTTTATCAGAGTATTAAGTGTGTCTATATCAGACCTAGTTTATTTACAGAATTATCATCTTGTGATCGATTCTACCTTCATATCCAGACTATGAGCGTGACCCTCATAAGTCTTTTGAAGTAGACACCATGTAAATAAATCTGCTAGACCTTCATGTAAGTCGCTCCCACTTTATACACATTGCCTCTTATCATGATTTCTCGTATGATGTGGTACTACATATTCTATGTATTTCTCCACCTTGTGAGTCTTGGGTTCCCTTGAGTCTGTCATTGCACCAGCATGATCACAGTACCTTGTGATTCTATAAGGCAAACTTGGAACACACACCTCTAGAGGACAACACCGGAGTTATACTACTTCTTGCGAAGCTAATGAAGCTGTCACACACTCAGCCTTCATACCGGAATTCGCAACACACTTCTACATTAGATTCCTTTAACTCCTCCTCCAAGGCCAACACATAGTTAGAGGTCGATTTCCTTCCTTATGATCCTCCTGGATTTTCGATGCCATTCAACCCACAGGGCACACTTATAAACCAATGCGCCTGTCCAGAGTTGAATTGATATCTGTTTACCATGCCTATAGCATAACAAATATCTTACTTTGTTCATCGTCATATAGAAAGATAGAAATCCTTTCTAGGCATAAAACGAGTCACCACAAAATTAATTTAAGTGACTTGAGATAACTTAAACATCATTTCTTGTGTGAACACAAGACTTTAATCCAAAGGATATTCCTATATCTCATATGTCCTACTTCTAAAGATGTTCGGATAACCATCTCCTTATGCCTGACAATATCTCCACACCGTTTTCGAATGTGAAAATACCATATACATAATGTGCAAGGAAAATCACGCTTCCGCTGACACATAACTGGTACAAGAAACTATCATTCTCGATATACAATATCGAAATGTTTGTTTCATGACCTTGAAGCTCCCTTGAGTTCAAACATGAACCTCCTTGGCTCCTAGACAAGATGCTGCTCACCTTACTGCACATAACTTATCTGGTTGTTGCATATAGATGTCATCACCTTTTATTAAGATACCCGTTTACGAAAACACGAATGATGCCATCTATCTTCCAGATACTTAGGTTCATATGTGTTGTTACGGACAAAAGAATTTGAATGGGCTTAATAGTTGCAACCAGTGAGAAGGCCTTGTTTTTGAAACATACCTTGCTCACAAACCTAAACTTTTGAAATATACTAGGTTACCATTCAAACATTTCTTTACCTGTAAATCAATCAATCGTCTATAGCTAGAAAGCTATTTGATAACATTGATCCTGATATACAACCATAACTATTACTGATTCATTACTGAATCCATGACTTGACGTCATTAAACTGCATCTTTTGTCTTAACAGCTTCGTTGTGCATTAAGGGATTAGTACAACATTATTCGTCAACTGAGAATAAGTCTGAAGACTATTTCCCACAAACCAGTACTGTTAAGCTTGTTAAGGCAACCTCCCACTGCAACGATGCTCCTTTATGTTGTCAGTTATAGGTGCATCAATTTGTGGTTTACCACCTTGCACGAGCGACCGTGCAATTGGTACCATACCTATCAAGGCATGCTCAATATGTCATGGGGTATTTCCTGATGGATTTGAATTGTCTTCTCCAAATCATTGGAGAACAATCACGCATTTAGATTCGTGGTTTCATCCTATACAACTTGCTTGTATATAGGATACATAAAGAAACCACCTTTTTCGTTTACTTGGGATAGCCCACAAAATTGTATTAGCTTAAAACCTTTCTTCCAACCAATCAATTTCCTGTATCAGCTTAAAAGCCGAACTACCCATCATTGTCATTTGACAAAGTCAAGATCCACTAGGGTGTTAAGAGCTGATTTAGAAGACACTGGTTTAGGCAGATATTACTGCTTTTTGGTGCACTTCCTAAAAACAAAAAATGGCAAAGCTGACATAGCTTATCACCTTTAAAGAATCTTATTTATTTCGTTCTTCCTACACCATCCTTTTTCGAGAGATAACAAGTGCAGTCAACTGGGATACAATCCCTTGCTGTGTGTAAAATACATCACTTGAGATACACACCATTATGAATGAACCATAATGTTTTTACGGTCTTGTTTAACTTCTTCTCTACCTTAGCCTTAAACGCTCTTGATTAAAGCAAGAGACTAAGACTTGTAGTGAATTAGAAAAATATATCCATATCTTAAGTGATTACAGTATCAATGCCTATTGAATGCAACTGCAGAAGTAGACTCAACACAGAGCAAACACGAAATAACTTGTAGAGATACAATTGCCTATTAAAAAGTTTGGTTATCATCTTATACCTCTGAGTAGTATTCATAAGTACCATTCTTAGGAATGCATGGATAAAATCCATAATTCCATGAATTACTTAAAACTACTAAGACCGATGTAACCATCTCTAGTTAGATTCTATAATATGTCATAGATCATTATCGATTTATGTAAACAAGTACTGAAGAGAAACATCCATTTAAAGATAATGGAAAACACTGTTATTTATCATGACAGAATAACTTTGCCATAAATAATTGATAATCCATAGTAATATAAATGGAATTGAGTTTTATACAAAATATTTCTTCAAAACTCAAGCATTGTTTATCATAACATAAAGTAAAATCTCCATCGGCTGAAGTTTCAACTTTCAACATCAATCTTGGAGATGGTAATACCGCCATCTTCAAGCCTTATCATCAGCTTGAATCCCTTCAAAGTGTAGCAAACATGATTAGTGACCTCAGTTACCACTACCCACTAAGGAGTAGAAAATCGATACTAAACATATTTCAACAACCAATGCAAAAAAGATGACGTACCTTGTCCCTTAGTTAAGAAACTTAGACAGTTTACTTTTCAGTGACCTTTCTTGCCACACTTGAAACATTTTTCTTTCTTGCTATCTTTCTTTCCTTTGTTCCTCTCTCCTTTACCATTCTTCAGCTTCAAGTCATTACGACGTGACTTAGAAGAACTCTTAGCAAGATATTTAGAAAGACTTGACAGTGCAAGATTACTCCCACTACTTCCTTCATTCCTCTTTTCTTTAACATCTCTCTTCTTACTCGGAAGTGTTGGGTTTTGTATACAGAAAGCATTTATTACAATGAGTATACATTCAACTGTATTTCCTATCTGTTAACAAACTTACATGCGAGTAACAACGGTATCCTCTTATCTCACCGATAGGGACGATCATGCGGCGTGTTGTAGATCGTAGAAGACAGTATGATCACTTGACCTAGTGAGATATAAATATCATCACAGCCGAGACAGCATACGAGGAGAAGTCTGTCGGTATAGGCTGCAGCATAGTCGGAAAGAAGTAATCTGTCTTGATTACTTGATATGCTGATACGTGCGGTTGCGTATTGATTGGACCACAATGAGATGTATTCGACTGTCTGACATCAGAGAATACAAGATCTCGATCTTGATTGAGTCCAAACCCTAACGAGAGTTCAGGGGTATGCACGGGTTGACTGTTGCTTTGACTTGCCATAGTGGAGAGCCTGAGTAACGTGCTCGTATACCCGAATCTTGGGTAGCAGCAGTTCGTGTAGAACAGCCTGAGACTGGAGTTAAGAAACCATATCCGAGTAATAGGATGGAGACATTCCCTGAGGAGCTCAATAATGTTCATCGTGCTAAAGTCCTGCAGGCTGATTAAGTTAAAGCATGAGTGATAAGGTTTGAGTAGTATTGCTCAGGAAATATTGGAACTATTCCACGTGGATTTGTTTGGTCCAGTTACTCCGCCCATAATTGGAGGAAGGAAGTATACATTAGTAGTTGTTGATGACTACTCAATATATACGTGGGTGGTGTTGCTCAAGTCCAAGGACGAAGTCAAAATTTAGTTGCTAGAACTGATTACCCGTCTTCTGAATGACAAAAGGGTGACAGTTAAGAGGATAAGGTCCGATAATGGGACATAATTTTGCAATGGACCCTTCATGGATTTTTGCGCTGAAATTGGAATCGTGCATGAGAAGTCTACTCGAAGAACTCCTCAACAAAATGGCCTTGCTGAGCAGAGGAATAGAACACTCAAAGAAGTAGTGAGTGGGGAGAAAATAAATCTCTAATCCTAATCAAACTAGAAAATCAAATCTAATCTGATATGGAAACCAAATCCAAATCCTAATAAAATAAGGAAATAAAATCTATCAAAAAGATTAATAAAAATCCTAATTTATCTAGAATTCAAAATTACTCAAGTAACTAACTATCAAATATTATCAAAATAAATCAAATCATATATCTTATCTTTAATGAATCTTCATGAAATATCTTGATAAATTTTGTCATCTGGATCTCCATCATCCCCCTTCTCTTCAAAGGATTTGTTCTCAAATCTAAGTCTGCATCGGATTTAATTGACCATCTTACATTATCTTTGGTTGGCTTGTTTGACACATCATCAAGTTCAAACTCCGGAAAATGCTTTTCTTCATGCAACCTCCTTTTTAGAATAATAGTTCTTGAAGAAACAAACTTATGAACTATTTCCCTGTCAACCTTTTCCTCCACTGCCTTCGTTGATTTTGAACCCTCTTATATATCCACTTGACTCTTTACACTCAAAACTTTACTAGCAACAAAAGTGTACTCAAATGGAATTGAGATCTCCTTCTTAACTTCATCGAGATCCTCCAATGGTGAATGATCTACTATATCTTCTTCCTTGGTCTCTTGGCTTTGACTTTGTATACCCAAAACAGGACTTGTAATTATAGTGAGTGTAGCCGGAGCCTCAATCTCACCCTTATTTTTAATAGATTCCACCATAGGTGTATGTGTTATATATTCATCTTTGGACTCATAAATTGAAGCACTCATCGACTCAGATTCGAATGTCACCAATGCGTGCTCCACCAATGATTGAAGCTTTTCGAATGAGAAATAATTGTCTAACTAGCCCAAAATGCGTCCTCCGTATTTTGAACTGATTCTCAATTTTGATGGTCATGTGAACCATGTCTTCCAACTCCTCATAATGTTGCAGCTCTAATTTTTTTCGGATCCCCCAAGTCAATCTAGCCCAAAATCTTTCCATTGTTATTTCCGGATCCTCAATGATATTGGCTCGAATCATGGCTTCTTCCATCTCTTTGTACTGGTCTTCCACACTTTTAGATCATTGCCTTTAATTTTGCAACTTATTATATAGCTCTCTGTAATAGTGATTTGGCACATAGCGCTTCCTCATTATTGCTTTCATCTCAGCCCAACTATCTATAGGTTGCTCTCCATTGCACTTTCTACTCTTCACCAACTTATCCCACTGCACAAAAGCATGGCGTAGCTGCTAACTTGATCTTTTTAAGCTCAGAATAGTAATGATTATCAAAGATAACCTCAATACTCTTCTCCCAATCAATATATATTTCAGGATCATTCATTCCCTTAAAAGTAGGAATGCTCATCTTTTTGTTGCCCAAATAATCATCATCTTGAATTCTTCCTCTTCCAATCTTACTAGTATTATGGTGATAATCCTCCAATGCATCAATATGTTGATGCAATATCTCTGTCCCTGACTTCCTCATCTTTCTTAAGTCAGATTTCAAAAACTTCATCATATACCTCATCTGAAGTTTAGCATCATCATCATTATCCTCATACTCAGTTTTTGCCATTATGCAAATAATAAAAGAGTAGGCCTCACCACCTCACAAGCTCTCGTGTATCGCTCATAATGATTGATCGCTCAACCCTCGTGTATCACTCAAATTATGGTTTTCTCAATCCCTCAATAAGAGGTATGGATGAAAGATGATATTATAGATATTAAAAAACATGGATAAATTATATGTATGGATAGATAAGGATATATGGACCAGATATATGGATAAATATGATTAAAATAGATATGGGTAGATTTATGGATGAATATGATATGGATAATTATGGATGAGATAGATATGAATTAATGTGGATATATGTATGGATATATATGAATGAGATATATATATGGATAGATATGATTAGATATGGATAAGATATATATGAATAGATATTAGTAGATATAGATAAATAAGGATGAGAATGGATATATATGAATATGTATGGATGAGAATGAATAACTAAGGATAAATATTGATTAGAATGAATAGAAATTGATGATATATATATATATATATATATATATATATAATAATTTTTTTCTTAATAAAAACGTTAAACCACTTCAGTGTGCGAATAACCTTCTACTAGAGTGTTATTTTTGTGATTTAAAGATAGGGGTGTTCATGGTTTGGCCGAAACCGGTCAAACCGGCCAAACCGTATCAATTTGGCCAGTTTGGCCGGTTTGAAATTTAATTTTCAAACTGGCGGTTTGAAAATTTTAAAACCGGATAAATTTGGTTTGGTTACGGTTTGGAGACTCAAACCGGCCGTTTGGGCCGGACCGGGCTGTATATATATATATATAATTTGTAGCTCATTTGTTAAGTTTCTACTTTTTCATACAATTAACCCATGTTCAAATTTATTGGCCAACATACTATAGTTTTAGTTTTATTTTTTTATTTATCAAAAATAAACTAATAAGTATTAACATTAAATAATATTATTTTATATAATTTCCTTAAGATAAATTAAGCATGAACTTTATAATAATAATTTTACACATCTCTTTCAATTTTACATTTGAATTTTAAGGTTATAATTTTAATACATTTGACTCATGTGTTTCTTTTGATTTACATTAAATTATAAATATAAGATTTTTAGAATAAAAATTATATTATTATAAGTAGTAACAAATAATATAAATCAATTAATTTGTATTTAGGTCCTAATTTTCTACAAATTATAGTAGATTGTTGAAAGTTGAAACATAGTTCTTTTCAAACCGTCAAACCGGCCGGACCAAACCGTTTTTATATGGTTTGGCCGATTTGGTTTCAGAAAATTATTTGGCCAGTTTGGTTTGAAAATTTTTCAAACCGTACCTATCGGTTTGGCCGAAATTTTCCTTCAAAACCGGCCGAACCGGACCGCGAACACCCCTATTTAAAGATGGCAATATTCATAATGAGTATTTCTTTGGGGTGAAAAACGCAAATCATCTATATATATATTAAAACAATACCGGAGACAATAAATGGAAACATTCAGTTGCATTAATTATCCATTAATTAAACTAATTAGTTCATTAATTATTGTAAGAAACATTCTATAATTTTTATAGTTATAATATATAATAAGAATGTTATAAGGAAAATTGGAGTACACTATAATCTTAGAATTAATATATACATTTTAGGGAAATATGCATAAATCAATTAGATTAATATTTCCTTAGTTATGATTTATTTCCCTATAATCATGCCTTATAATTATAAATTTATAATCAATTAGATTAAATTTAAAATGTATTTAAGTTAAATCCTTCTCATTGTTGAATTTAGTTATGGTGATAAATGATACAATAGAAATAAATTAATGAAAATGGAAATAAATCATTAGAGATTCAATCGTGATTTTTAAACACAATAAAATCAAGATTAGTTAAAAGGAATATTTCACCAACAGTTAATAATACATCCAATATATAGTGACAATAAACTGTAAAATAAATAAATGAAATAAAAAAACGTTATATATTTAATCATGATATTTTGAAGCACAATAAATCAATATTGATTATAAAATATTCTTCCAATGATAATCAAATTCAAACATAATCAAATAGAATTTATTATTAGTGAATATATTAATATCATATATTATATGAAATTAATTAGCAAATATAAAATAGTGTCTCACCCATTTTATTTTGTGAATGCTTAATTAATAATATATTAAATTATTTTATATATAACTTAACACGTAACAAATTAGCTTAAATTCCTATAAATTAGTTTATTTATTGGAGCATCAATATCTATTATTCATGTGATTAATATGGTACAAATATAATTTAAAGATAGAAAATAAGTATGAAAATAATTGAATGAACGTGACATGAAATGGAACAAACAAATTTTATTAAAGTGTTATTTTTTTATTAGGAAACCGAATCAAATCGAAATTGATTATCAAATATTATGGCAATAATTGAAAATCAAATTAAGTACATCCTCAAATTGTGGCATAATATAATCAAAATCTTGACCCTCTACTACTATATTCACATTATAAATATAAGTCATTTATTTACAATCTCATTAGTTCTCTATCTCATCTCAAATGAAAAATCTTAATGTTCTTACTTATTTAGTTTAGTCTTCTTTTCTTTCGTTGTTACTGTAGATTATGTTATTTGGCTTCAAGTACTTTGTAAGAAGGAAGAAAAAACCAAAGTAATGCACATTTGCTCGAAGTTTTGTATTTAAATGCGAGAGCAACACACCAAATGTAATTGGCATTGTTTGTTTTATCATATTTCGTATTTTTTTTCTTATGGAGAATAAATTTTGTTGTATCAATCATCTACACTCTATACATTTTCTTTTGCTTTTAGAGTTTTTGCTTTAAAATTCTTATCCATATGATAATACAATCATACTTATTTAAATTTTTTTTTAAAGATTGTTTTGTTGATACAGTTCATCAAATTTGAATAAATTAATTTATTGGAAGGGCAAGTAATAAATAAATTGGAGAGTACTTAATATTGCATTTCTAATCTTTCGTTTCAAATGGTTAAACACGATGTTCTTAATTTTATTTTACTGAATTTTATATGAATATGTAATGTTAAGTACTTTTGTAGGTTATACCATATATTTCAAATTCATAAAAAGTGTAATCATGAAACATAACGATGTGGATTTATTAATTTGTTACATATTTGAAGTGATTCATGCTATAGTTACTATATTAGTACTTTTTCATGTTAGATTCTTTTTTTTTATAATTAAAATTAGTAGTTTTATATTATTAATTGGATTCATTTTATAGAGAGAAAAGAAATATCACAGATATAAGTAATTTTTTATTAATAGTATGTAACAAGTGTTGTATATATTTAATAGAATTAGGTAGGATACATTAATTTCATATTTTTTTTACAAAATCTAATATTAATTATAGAACAAAGTTAATAAAAATATGCTTATAAATGGAGATTGGAGTTGCTATATGTAATAAAATACGTCGTGGTATATTTAAAATAAATAATTATTTACTGAAATAATATTTTTAAGGTATAAACTGGTTTGTAATTAAATATGCAAGTTACATTTTTTATATTTAATAATATAAACCAACATTAATGCAAGCAATCAACATTGAATTAATTAATAAATTATCACTGTATAATAAAAAATATTTATATCCCTAAATAATCCCAAAAGATTTTTCAGACAAAACTTCTCCAATAATCAGGTGCGACTAGAGATTGATTTAATTTTTTTCAAAAAATAATATTATTATAAAAAGTATTTGTGCAACTGAATTAATTATTTATTATTTTGTAATTCTTGAATTCAAATGAAATATTTATTTTTTGAAGAAGAATTTGATAGTTGAATGAATAATTATTTAAAATTGTAAATTTTGGTTCGTGTGAGCTGCGTTCATTTCACAGAGACTCAAATAATAAATATTCAACATAATTTATATATGATTTGTGCAAATTATTTCTATTTTTATATTAATTTATTATATTTAATGCACATTTATGTATTAAATTACTTAAAATATTAATTTAACACCAGTGTGAAAAATGTTGCCTAAAAGTTAAATTTAAACTGATCCAAATGCATAAATGTGTACTTTTCAAAATTGTGATGAGTTCATAAGTGTGGCAAAAATTATATTTTTTTTAAAGCTATTATAAATAATATAGACAATATATAAATAGAGATAGAAAAGACGATAATAAAAAATAGATTAGATTACTTGACACCAAGATTTATGAATTGTGAAATTAGTTTGGTGAATATTAAGAAAATAATATACTCCTTCCGTCCTATTAGTGTAATCCCATTTCTTTTCCGCAAGGGAATTAAGAGTTCTGAGTGTAGTGAAATTAATATTTTATTGGTGAATATAAAAAATTTGTTATTTTAGGAAAATGAAACTATTTTATGGGACAAACAAAAATGAGAAATGAGACTATTCATGGAGTATATATTTTTTAAAATTTTAGGAATATAATGTCCCATTAGTGTAGTCCCATTTATTTTCGACACGAGAATTAAGGGTTGTGAGTGTAGTGAAATTAATATTATATTGGTGAATGTAAAAAAGTTTGTCAATTTAGGAAAATGAGACTATTTTATGGGACAAACAAAAATGAGAAATGAGACTACTCAGGGATTATATATTTTTTAAAATTTCAGGAATATAATATATAAATATCATTAGGGATTAAAAACTAATACGAGCCTTCTAAATAATATTTGACAAATCAATCAAAGTGAATAAAGTATATGTTGATGTAAATAATATATTGAATACATTATTTTATGTTGTCATACTTTTACAACTTTTAAAAGTTCATATTATTTGCCTATAAAAAATTATTAAAATAATATTATTTTAATACAAATAATTATAGTTACCACGTATCGTGGGTGCAATACTGTTCATATAAACAGAATCCCGTTGCCTCGGATAAATTCACTTCCTGGCACTCTGCTCTCTTGATCTGAATCCTGATTAATTTGTCGGTAACGAAAGTTTTGATCTTATTGTTTTGCGCGATCGATCTGTTCGAGCTGGTTTGTGCATATTTTTTTATAGTTTTCTAATCTCTTGATTTCTGCTTAGAGCCCGCGCTTTGTTCTCAATAAATCTGTTATTTCAATTGCACATTTCTTTTGAATGCCCAAAATGCAATCTTAATTTGGACACATTTGATATTTGGATTATTGCTTCGGATCGGATCTGGAATGATTCTGTTTTTTCCCCGTTCAAAATGCACTTGATATTATTATTTCTGCGAGTTTGAAGGCTCTATTGTGGGTTTGCAGTTGTTTTGGGGGCTTCTATCTGGATTGTGTAACGTTTTCTCGATAAGTGTCGGTTTCTGGATTTTGAAGACAAGATGGTAATTTTCTATGATCTTATTCTCTTTGCTCCTTTCGAACTGATTCATTTGTGTTTTGGCGGTTATCTGTGTTATCTGCTGTGCAGGTTGTACTTGCGGCTTCCATTATAAGCAAATCGGGCAAAGGTAGGCTCGTGAGCCGTTTTGAATTTCTTCTTCTACTTCTGATTTTGAACAAGTAATTTATATATGAGAAGTTGCTAAGTTTGATCTATGCATTTAGTTGTTGTACTAATATTTCATGTTGGTTTTCAATGTCATATAAATTTCTTGATAAATTCAGCATTGTAATAACATTCTTACGTTAGCCTGTCATCTAAGCCGTAACTTAACCTTTATTGGTGCATTATTATTGAAGATGATTGGTCTGCTGATTAATTGCTTGGATGCCGAATCTATTGATGGGGATATCTATATTCCATTCTTTTTCTTTATTATTATTTTTTTTTGGTCTTGATTGGATGGATTACACAGACTAATGATGGTTAACGAAATCTTGACCATGCCCTTAGTTTCATGGTTTACTTCCTCCATTCTATTGCATTCCTAATAGCAAACCAGGCCAAGTGTTTTACTGGGATATGGATGAGTCAAACTGAACTTCAAAAGAAGCATGTGGATAAATTTGCATACTTATATGACTTAGCTCTATCGAACAGTATGGTCACTTCTTCACAAGCAAGTCCATTCATGAAAAATCCCAGATAAAGTTTGCATTTACTTCAATAATTTTGTGGAACCTCCTGATGAAGAACTGTATTGTTATTTCTTGTGTAAGTTGAGTTGTCTCATGTTGGAAATTAAGGCACCTAACTGTTAACAACAATGCGGAATTGTGACCAATGAAAAGAATGTGAGGGTTGTTATATAGTTGAGATTTAACTCATCTTACGTTCAAAAATCTGTAATGGTTGATATGGATGTTGGTCTGGTCTAATTAATATTTCTTAATTGTTTTATTTCTAATTCCATTGTCTCAGCCTTATATGTTAAGGTTATGTTAAGGTTATTGCAACCAGTGAAATCACGGTATGTGCTTCTTCAATAATGTTGAACTGGCTGTGGCTTGAAGCCGTTGTAAAATTGGAAGTAAAATGAATGCCTAATGGCCTTTTCAATTATTAAGATAGATTGTGCCAAGAGCGTATTATTGTTACGTGAGCCAAAAATTCTCCTGAAATTTGAAATGCAGTCATTTCTGAAATCTGAATTGCCACTCTTGTGTCATGTTGTTATTCTCTAGTCTCTACCTTGGATGGAATTTTGAGTTGGGACAGACAGTTGTTATTTGGTCACTTATTAATCGAGATAGACTGTCTCTGAGGGTTTGTAATGAGTAATTTAGATATTCTACTTAAGACGTCTCTAAATTTGTCAGGTTTTTTTACACATAGTAACTTTATTGTTGCACTTTATATTGCCTTGTAATCTTCTTTGTTTGCTCTTTGAGGGTTTTCTGATGGTTTTTACGGTCCTTGTGCCCTTGTGCCTTTCGTTGAATAGTAGATTGTTTTACTTATGCCGATCAGCTTTTATAACAAATTTTGTTTTTGGTATACATGCAACATGAAATTAGGTTTTGAAAGTTTTCTGAATTGTGTGCCTTAATTTTTATAATTCTTTTGCTTTGACACAGTATACACGAATAACTATATGATTTGGTATCTTTTTACAGCACTTGTCTCGAGGCAGTTTGTTCACATGTCTCGTATAAGAATTGAGGGATACCTTGCAGCTTTCCCAAAATTGGTGGGAATAGGGAAACAACATACTTATATTGAGACTGAGAATGTCCGTTATGTTTATCAGCCAATCGAGTCCCTATATTTGCTTCTTGTTACTAATAAGCAGAGCAACATTCTTGAGGATTTGGAGACGTTGAGACTACTCTCCAAACTTGTATCCTTTTCATTATTTGGCTTTGAATTGTTATTATTAAAATAATGAGTTTGCTTGTACTGCTTACTTATTCTGTATTAAACTTGATCTTCTACATTATTTATTGATTTGAAAAATGGTAGTTCTTCTTCTTTGACGTGGCCAGATTTCATTTAGCAGTTCATTTTGTTACAGAGTCTAGAGATTAATTGGTTAGTAGTTTTGTTTTATTATGGAGTCTACGTAATCTATTTTGTTAGGCATTCTATGCTATATTTAAGTCAGGATTTCATTAGTTTATTTTATGCTTAAGGAAGTATCAAATTGGCCAAACACAGTCATTTGGAGTGACCTTCTGTTTGCTTTCTGGATTGCAGAACTTCAATATTTATTAATATTAATATTTCAGCCGCTTATTCTCATACTTTTTCTGTTCTGCAGCTTTTCTTCTTTCTTCTTTTCTGCCGTTCCTTTATCCGCTACTATGAGCAGAAGAGAAAAGTGAGATGGCAGTGTCAAAGTAAAGTAGAAACATTGGAATAAATTTAATTTATGGTAGAACAAGAAAAGAGTAGCAGCAGAAAGTAAACCAAAAATGGGTGGGGGAATGGCCAGAAAATAAAAGGAATAGAAAAGATGGAAGAGAGACGGTGGAAAGAAAATGTATAACTGAACTCGGATAAAAACCTTAACTAAGCATGATTTCTGTATGGCAGAATTCCTGAACACGAAGATCCCTTAGATTCAAATTGTGTCTGCCAATTTAATACTCCCTTATGCATAAATGAACCTATGAAAATCTAACTTAAATAGGAAACTATCTAGAGTCCTAACAGAAGAGAAAACATGGACTCCTAAGAAATGAAACTTTAGACTTCTTAACAAATAAAACTCCTAAAATCAACACATGTATCATTCATCATCATCTTTTTTAGTCATTTCATCTCCTACATAGAGAATTTTTACCAGTTGGTACATTTATGAACTGTACAGTTGTTTCTTTAACCATCTTAGGTACCTGAATACTCTTATTCCCTAGATGAGGAAGGCATTGGGAAGACAGCTTTTGAGATTCTTTTTGCATTTGATGAAGTCATCTCACTTGGACACAAGGAAAATGTTTCAGTTGCGCAAGTTAAACAGTATTGTGAAATGGAGAGTCATGAAGAGAAACTGCACAAGTTGGTTTTGCAAAGCAAGATCAATGAAACCAAGGATGTCATGAAACGGAAGGCTAGTGAGATTGACAAAAGCAAGGTAATTGTTTGGGTGCAACTTTGATACTTAGCTTCTATTTGTCATTTTTATGCTATGGACGGACTAAATTATTGTGTAATCTATCTAGATCGAGAAGAACAGGGGTGATAAGGGAGGATTTATGTCCTTGCAATCGATGGGTTCTGGAAGAGTTGATACTGGCTTTGGCAGTGACACCAACATATCTAGCAACAGTGGTGGTTTTGGAGGTGGTTCTAGCTTTGGATTAAGCACTGAAGTGGAGTCCTTCTCTAAGCCCAAAGGTGTACCTTCTAACAATTTTACAGCTACCTCGTAATGAATATTGAAAGAATTGACTAAGATTATCAGGATGCCCTTACATGTTTTACCAAGATAATATAAACTTTTATTAAAGCCAATAAAATTAAACTTACAGAATCAAATTGGGTGAACAATTACAGCATCAATAAATGCATGTTTTCAGAGTTCATATTGGTGTGCTGTTATTCTGCTGAAGAAGACAACACACAGCTTCTAATGACTTCAGTTTATGGAATCCCTTGATCTGAGTGTTGTATTATTTTGGTTTATTAGATACTTATCTGGCGATAATGTGTCACAATTAAACAATTGGGTAAAATCAGTTTTCATTTACTGTGATTATATGGAATAATTAATTCCAATTCATAGCCATTCCAATCTCTCTATTTGGTTATTCGAGTACTCATGAAATTCTTATATTTGGTTACTGGTGAAAATTGCAATCTTATTCCCAGTTTCATGGTAAATTGATTGAATTTAGGCTGCATTAATTCTTTTCTTCTGTATCGCCATGATTAGGTCGTCCAGCAGCCTCTGCTTCTGCCCCACCAAAAGGTTTTGGTATGCAGCTTGGGAAAACACAAAGAACCAACCAATTTTTGGAATCTCTAAAAGCTGAAGGTGAAGTAATTGTCGAAGATGTGAGACCAAGTGCTGGTCAACCTAGAACAGCTGCTCCACCACTTAGTGATCCTGTTACATTAAGCATCGAGGAAAAGCTTAATGTTACATTAAAACGGGACGGTGGTATTGGTAGCTTTGATCTGCAGGGTATGCTTTCACTCCAGATACTTAACCAAGATGACGGATTCATCCAAGTTCAGGTACTTCAATTCTCGTTTCTGCTCCTGCTTTTTTGCACACTTGTTCAGCATTCACTTGGTTTCAAATATGAAAAGCTGTTCCTTCTTTATTTATGTTTAGTGCTTCTGAAAGGTTTTGTTAGGTATATAAGCTAGGGAGCCCTAACTCATTTCAAAACCATGGTCTAGGGTTAGGGATTGACCCCTACTTATATGTCCATCCACACCATGTGGGTCCAATGTGAACATCATAAGAGTATTGTTTTCTAATGTTGATTTCAGATTGAGACTGGTGATAATCCAGGAGTTATTTTCAAAACACACCCCAATATTAATAAGGATTTGTATAATGGTGAGAATATATTGGGCCTGAGGGACCCAAATCGCCCATTCCCTGCTGGCCAGGGTGGTGATGGTGTTAGTTTGTTGAAATGGAGAATGCAAAGTGCCGATGAGTCTCTTGTGCCATTGTCAAGTGAGTATTCTTCTATCCCTCCCAAGCACTGCCAAGTTAAAAAGCTAAGTTGTCTGCTTAGTCGTTTACTTCTTGATTATATTTTGTCCTTGCAGTTAACTGTTGGCCTTCTGTTTCCGGAAATGAAACATATGTGAACTTAGAGTATGAATCTCCAAAGTTTAATCTACAGAATGTTGTGATTTCAATTCCTCTTCCAGCTCTTAGAGAGGCACCGAAAGTACAACAGATTGATGGGGAGTGGAGGTGAGGATTCAAGTTATTGTTTACTATTGACATTTACTAATAAAACAAATGCTGCCTGCCTGGCTCCACCAAATTCTTACTAGCATTGATATGTCAGAATTCTAAGCAAAAGATGTTTACCAACTCCTATTAGCATGATAGACTAGGTCTTATTGGTGGAGGGGTTGACATAAACCAATATATACTTATCAAGAGCCTTTGGTTAAGGTATATTAACGTATTGCTCAGCATGTGGATATGGGGTGCATTTGGGTTATTGGAGAAAAGTCCTTCAAACTTGAGGCATGAAAAACTAAAATTAGTTTTTATTTTATACATTGTGAGACGTGATGGATGTGTTTATAAAAAGTAATGTTAGTTGCTTGAGGACAACCGTAGTGATTTTACGTGGAAAAATTATAGTAAACGATAAAGTAAATTGTTGTGTTTTAAGTCTGCTTTGAAGGAGAGTGAATGGATTGTTTCAATAAAATTAGATTTGGTTATTTGGGTGGTGAGTGATATACAGGTATAAATTAGTCTATCAAACATGTGTTCAATATGATTAGGGGAAGTTACTCCATTTAATTAACCTTCGGTGGCCTTTCAGCTTGCTTTTGTGGATTTTGTGATGATTGTGCTTTCCATGATGTAATTGTGATTCCTTTGAAAATTTTAATACTATTACTTTTATTGTTGAGATGCCTCTTTGGTGTTGGCGAGTGTAAAAAGCTTGATGTAAGTTACCTATGAATCAATTTAATGAAGAATCACGTCTTTTGTTATGTAAAGGGATGAGCTGTAGTGGACATGTTGCCTTTTTTCTTTTTTGGTATAAAATTTTCATGAAAGTATTGTAGAATCCAAGGCTTGTACTGGATAATGCATTTTGATAACTTCCTGATCAGTTTAATCGAGCAAGCTCTAATCATTTGAAATATAAATTGCAGGTATGACTCCAGGAAGTCAGTTTTGGAGTGGTCTATTGTACTCGTTGATAACTCCAATCGCAGGTTAATTGGCACTTTTTTTTTCTTGCTTTGTTTTTTAACTGATTCTACTGAGTTTCTTAATTGGCTTATTATTTAATCTTGTGCTTGCAGTGGATCTATGGAATTTGTTATTCCAGCAATCGATACATCAGATCTTTTCCCAATTTCTGTGCGCTTCACTTCTACAAGAACTTTCAGTAATCTAAAGGTTCTTCTCTATCCTGTACATATAGGAGAAATGTGTGGTTTCTGTTCGTTGGACTTACCTTTAATCCCCAACATTTACATCAAATTCAATCTTCGATCTACTAACAGTCTTGCCGGTTTCAAAAGAGTTATCTATCACACTCATCTTTTAGAGCTACCGATGAGTTGCTTTGGGGTAATTGTCATTTAAATTTGGACTTTTAACCTAATTTGTAAACTATACACCAATTTTCAAACGTTCCTATAATTTTAATATGTAGCAACAATTCGAAAGTGGTGTATCATAAATAGATAAATCCATCTTATGTGGATGTCAAGCAATCAAAACATATTTGATGTTGAAATTGTAGTTCGAGTTCAGATTCTGGATCACCCGTAAAACTTTAGGGTTCCTCATTATAATCGTGGTCTTATTGTTTCCTTGTGTTCCACCCTGTGCAGGTGACTAATGTTTTGCCTCTGAAGGGAGGTAGTGCTCCCAAGTTTTCACAGAGAACACTGCTATCTACTGAAAACTACTTAGTGGATTGATTTTTGCAGTTGTTGGTATGGAAGGATCAAACTCATTATTTTTTGCACAAGTTTTCTTTCTGTCTTACGTGTTTACTATTGAGTACAAAAGAGGGTTAATAGTTTATACAGATTGAAGATTTTTTTGGAGGGTTAATAGTTTATACACATTGAATATTTTCTTTGCTTACATTCTAAGGAATTATTAGTATATGCTCATCTATCTCTCTTCCTCTGTCTTCATTCTGCACATTTTATTCTTCACAGTTAACATTTCTTTTTGCGCTGGTCTTACCATATAAGTGAAGGCCACATATTAAGTATAACTCTAAAATTTAATGATGAATAAATTTTAAATGGAACAATATAAAATAATTTTGGCGTTAAGATATTAAATCGACTAAAATACTGTGTGTTCACATCATTTTATTTTTATATTTGTTAATTATATCTCTATTTAAATAACGCAATTCAAAATTCAAGGGGTTCAAAGTCATGGGGATTTTCTGTCACATTGTGTCTTGGACTAGAAACTAGATTACCTTTTTCTAATATTGATATACTATGAGTTTATTTGTAGGGTTTAGGGTGTATTCAGCTCTAGATGTAAGAGCTTTGCAATCAGTTGTGAAGAGTTCTTCTATTTTATAATTTGAATAAACATGTACTCCCTCCGTCCCATTTTAATAGGCCCCTTTCTTTTCGGCACGGAAATTAAGAGTTGTGAGTGTAGAATGAGTTAGTGGAATAAATATTTTATTGTTGTGTGAAAAAATTGCCATTTTTAGAAAGGGGCTAATTTAATTGGGACGCCAAATTCGGTAAGTGGGCCTATTCTAGCGGGACGGAGGGAGTATATATTATAACAATTTGATGAAAGAAATTAAACGAATTGTAGAAGAGTAAAAATGTAATATTTCATTATTGATTGAGGAAATGTATAATTGACTGTTTGACATAGATAATAAAATAAATTGTAAAATTTATTGTCGAGAGTAAAACTCGATTCTCACAATTGTTTCCTTTTTCGTCTGTCTCATAATATGAGTCTACTTTCCTAAAATAGCAAGTTTTTCACACTCATCAATAAAATATTCATCTCACTATCATTCATATACTTTGGCTATCGTGTCCGGTCAAATGTGGACAATTTGACCAGGACGGAGCGAGTATTTTTTTAGAGTGAAAACACAAAATACCCATTTATAAAAAATACGCAAAAGTACATTTTTCTATTAATGTCAGCATGTCAATGCACTTTATTCAAACAACAATGAATATTCATTTAATTTTTATTAGCTTTATAATTTAAATAATATTTGGATGTGAAAAAAATTTGAATTAGAAATTATTTCGAAATTAGGTTTTTGGAAAAAAAATTAAAAGTGTAATCCGACCAGATCAGACCCGAATCAGACTAAAATTCGGACAAATTAGGGTCGGGTCGGTTTCGTTGTTAATGAAACTGACCTCATACAGATCAGACCTGAACCCGCTCAAAAACTGATCGGATCCGCATTTTTACCCGAAACTGACCCGGGTCGGAATCGGTGTTGACGATACCGACTCGATATCGACCGATTCCGACCCGGTCAAATTTTTGAATAAATTATATTGAACACGCGAAACATGTTATTTTCCCCATTTTCCCCATTCGGTGTCGACAGAACTAGTCTGGTCCCCTTCCTTCGACGAAGCCGACTGCTCATTCCAACCCATCGATTCCGATTAGCTAAAAACAAATGCTCGACCAACAAGTAAGTTTCTAAATCCCACTCCATCAACCCATTTTGATTTGGATGTATTTTGTCGGTTAATAATGCAAAAAAAAAGAAAAAATTTTGGTTGAAATTTTTGTAAATTCGAATGGTTGTATGCATAGGATGGATGGTTGCATGTTAAATTTGAATTATTTACATGTTTGGAATGAATAATGCCGAATTATTTGATTTAATTTGTTGAATTATTTGGATGGAATGGGTGTATGTTAAATTTGAATGAAACTTGGGATGAATTATTTTTTTGTTGCAATTGTTTGAATTTGTCGAATGGAATTTGGTGGAATTTGTTGAATTGATTGTTGTCGCAATTGTTATGAAGTATGCATTTGGTTGAATTATGCACTTTATCGAATTAAATTACATGTTAAATTAAAACGGTAATCCGACCAGATCAGACCCGGATCAGACTAAAATTCGGACAAATTAGGGTTGTGTCGGTTTCATTGTCGGTTTCATTGTTAATGAAACCGATCCCATACAGATCAGACCCAAACCTGCTCAAAAACTGACCGGATCCGCATTTTTACCCGAAACCGACCCGGGTCGGAATCGGTGTTGACGATACCGACTCGATATCGACCGATTCCAACCCGGTCAAATTTTTGAATAAATTATATTGAACACGCAAAACATGTTATTTTCCCCATTCAGTGTCGGCAGAACTGGTCTGGTCCCCTTCCTTCGATGAAGCCGACTACTCATTCCAACCCACCGATTCCGATTAGCTAAAAATAGATGGTCGACCAACAAGTAAGTTTCTAAATCCCACTCCACCAACCCATTTTGACTTGGATGTATTTTGTCGGTTAATAATGCAAAAAAAAAGAAAAAATTTTGGTTGAAATTTTTGTAAATTCGAATGGTTGTATGCATAGGATGGATGGGTGTATGTTAAATTTGAATTATTTACATGTTAAGAATGAATAATGCCAAATTATTTGATTTAATTTATTAAATAATTTGGATGGAATGGTGTATGTTAAATTTGAATGAAATTTGGGAATTTGTTGAATTAATTGTTGTCGCAATTGTTATGAATTATGCATTTGGTTGAATTTGTTGAATTATGCATTTTGTGTTGCATTTTGTCGAATTAAATTACATGTTAAATTGACGAATATTTCATAATTGTTGTATTTTGTGTTGGATCTGTGCAGCCACAGTGGATTAGGCCCTCTTTTCGTGGTCTAATTACTAAAGTGAACTTATACACTAAAGTGACCACTTTGGATACTATTAGTGATACATTATATTCAATATGGGGTCAAGGGTTGCTTAATTAATTTATTAATGGGTCGTTCGGTAAGTTATTAATTTAGAAAAATAATGGTCCTAGTGCATCACAACTATTAGTAGAGCTATTAGGCTATCAAATTACTAGTAAATCCCGTAATGCTTTATGGTTTTGTATTAATGGGCATATTATAGAATTTGGAGTGTCTGAATTTGTATTAGTCACCCAATCATGATCATTCTAGCACTTCTATTTTTCGTACAATTTGTGGGGGTAAGAATCTTAGTGCTAGAGACTTATTGATGATTTTTAGGGATAAAAAAATAGAACGCACTAATCAGCATTTATACTTGAGGGTGACTAATATATTAGCAGCGTGAAATTTTGCTTTAGGACTTTCTGAAAAACGAAAGATTGAGAGTTGGGTATATGTTTTGGTTGAGGATTTGGGTAGGTGGGGTTCATTTCCAGAGGGGGCATATGTTTTTCAATGTTTATGTTACTATTTAGACCTTGCCCCCACCAGCGCAGATGGAATCAGTGGAGGGAGATTTACTTTAGGCGGACCCATTTGGACGTTACATGTATAATTTAATTTTGGTAGTTAATTGTTAGCCCCACAAGAGTGTAAATTTTTATGTTTTTTTTTTGTAGGTGTGGGCCTATGAGGCCATTCCTAAGTTGGGTCTTGCATGCGCTATTCTCCAAAGGCCTAATGCACTTCCTCGATTTGTGAAATGGGAGTTCACGAGGCCAGAGACGATTGATTGGGGGCAATTCTTTATTCAAGATGAGGCATGTAATTTGTTGCTTATCTAGATTATCCTTTAATATTTTTCTAATTGTTAGTTCTTTAATTTACAGCTTGAAGTGGCTTCTCTTGCTGAGAAGAAAATGTTGTATTTAACTTCTACGGAGACGGACAATCTGATTGGGGTACAGTTCCGGCTGCCAGAGAATCCAGTACATGGTGCAAGACTGGGTGCAGAACAGGGTGCTGGACGGGGTGTAGGACGGGTTGTGGGGAGAAGAGCTGGTGGGGAGACAGAGGGAGGATCACAACCACCAAATTTGGGAGGATTACAGCCGGAGACCTCTACACCGTCACATATACGTACTCGTCATAGGCATCATGCATCTTCTTCCAGTGGGGATTCCCAGGATACTAGGAGACATCATCGATTTGGGAATATATTGGATAGTATCCAGACCATTATTCATGAGGCACTGATAGATAGGGTGATCCCCCTAGTTACAGACTTATTCCGTGCATCTAGATGTCGTCATTGCACAGATGTAGATGATGCGGCCTTCATAGAGGTTTTGGCTCGTGATAGGAGTCGTGATTGGAGTCGTAGGGCTTATATAGAGATAAAGCAGGAGACAAAGAGTAGGAGGAGTGTATCTGGTGGTGAGACCAGACAGAGGCTGGAGGAGACGGAGAGGAGGAGGAGGAGTGTATCTGGTGGTGAGACCAAACAGAGGCATGAGGAGGCAGAGAGGAGGAGGAATGTATCTGGTGGTAAGACTAGATAGAGGCTGGAGGAGACGGAGGGGCACAGGAGGGATACAGATATTAGTAGGGGTAAGAGACCTGTAATCCCTGATGATGAGTGTCTGAGTGTTTCTGGTGATCGGGATCAGCGACAACTAGTTTTATCAGATAATTCTGATAAGGATGTTGCTACCTCGCACCCTGGGGGTCCTGGAGAGACCAGTAGCCAGCCGAGGAGGACGACTGATCATAGTGATTTTCTATCCTTATTATCATATGATATTCCAGACCTGGTATGTTTTATTAATTAATTTGCTTTATGTATTTTTTTTTATCTTATTTATGTTTCATTTTTTCTTATACAGCCAAATGATGGACGACCATGGGGGATTGGGATAGAGGTGACTTTGAATTATAATTAGTGGAGAGCTAGTGATGTCAGTGCAATCAGAGTACAAATAGATGGATTGTGGCAATTTCCGCAAAATTATTTTAGCTTTTTGGAGAATATGAGCAACGATGTGTCCCAAGATATTATAGATGCGTATATTCCAGTACTGCAGAGGAGGTTATATATGACTGTAGATTCGACTGTTCGGGTTATTCTACCAAAATTCTTTGTAAGTGAAGTATTCAACCATAAATTATTTTATATATTCTTTAGTAATAAGTATTTAATACTGTTGTTCTATTTTGTTTAAGTTTTTTATGAGGCATCATTATCGTGGAGATCGAGCACCCCGTCTGGAGCCAGATGACCTCTTGGATTTCTATAAAGGCAATGAAACTGCGGCGTCAAAAGATTGGTATGGTGCAGATACGGTAATTACTTTAATATTACTATTTGGTGCAAAAGATTAATATTTTCTATAAGTAGTTAACATCTGTTTATGATTATTTTTCTTTTGTAGATTGTGTTACCTGTATTCCTGCTTACTCACTGGGTTTCTGTGAAAATCAGCATTCGAAATCATACGGTACACATATATGATGCCTATTTGGCGCATATTAATCTTCAGCAGCGTACTAGACTGGGCAAAGAACTGGCGAAGATGACAAATAATTTGAAGAATTACCTGAGAGCCGCACGCTATTGAGAAAAGAACACTCTCGATCTTACCATTCACCCGTCCACCCCGTTAGAGATTCGATGGACATCACTTTTTCACGACCCCCTTCCGAATCAAAGCGCAACTTATGCGCTAGCACATATTGATATGCTCTTATTTTGACGTCCGACACTGGCGTGGATTGAGAGCGATGCGAGCACCTATCTTTATCAGACCTTTATAGCATTAGGGATATTTGAGTATACTGTCGAGGGCTGAGATTTGTTTTGTTTAGTGTTTTAATTGAACATTTGTATTGTTGTTAATTATTTTAGTTTATGATTATTCTATCTCACTTATTTGTCATGCAAACATACATTTATTAAAATGATGAAATAAACATACAACTGATAACCAAACATTACAATTTAATGATTGTCCGGGACCCTATCAGGACAACTTCGTTTCATATGACCATCTAATCTACAAATCTGACGTCCATTAACTTGTCGTAGGCTGTCGGTTTTGAAACTTTCATTTGATCCATAGCCTGCTTAAATATAGCCGACTAATACGCATACGCAGTACGATGGTACAACAGGACAATGTTCGGATGGAAGCTGGTCAATTTATTTTGTAAATGCTAAAAATAAAGTTCGTGTGTGGTACCTGGATACACTGTGCTCATAGCATTCAAAATGCTAATGTGCGTGTCAGAGACAATCAATAATTGATCGTTGCAGCCAAAAGCCATCCGTAGTCGAGTCATAAACCAAATTCAAGACTCTTCATTCTCTATTGGGCCTACACCAATGGCAAGTGGGAAGACCTGTTCATTACCATCTTTGGTAACAACAACAAATAAAACTTCTTTGTTTCTTCCCTTCAAATGGGTGGCATCGACAACAATAACTTGTCTCAGGGAAGACTCGAAAGCACTTCAACAAACACCGAGTGCCACAAAAAAGTGGCAAAAACGTCCATCCAGAGCAATATCGTGATTTGTCAGTGTCCCGGCTTTGTGCTGAACAAGTACCTTAAGGTACCGCAGCATCTTGAAAGAATCTTCCACACCACTATACAACATCGAAATGGCTATGTTTCGAGATTTTAGCACAACACCATAACTCGTTTGGATGCTAAAAATTCTTTGCAACTTGGCCATAATCTCACGCAATTTGATGAGTGACCCTTGCCGATGCATCTTCCTTGCAAAATAAGAAGCCACAACTTTTGAACAAACATTATGTGCTCCAACTCCAGCAAGATTCATCCTACAACTATGAGTAGGTTTGAACTTGCATACAATCCAACAGCGAGATTTGCACGTAGCACGTATAAGAAAAGAACAACTCTCTTCTTGTTTGCACTTGTACTCAACACGAGTACTATCAGACTGGGCAACTTTAAATTCTTGTCCCTGCTCCATATACCAGAGACCAATAACAACGAGCAGATCATCTATGCTCCAAAATATGGCACCCTCCGTCAACTCCTGGTCCAGTATGGCTGCAACGTCTTGCACGACGGGTGAATCAGAAGTGTCTAATGGAATGATTGGAAGTAACCAATTATTTAAATGGACTTCCAGACCTTTGGGTAGAGGATGAGTCGGCAAAAGATTTGAAACAAAAGCATTCATACCACCACACAGATTGCATCTAGGCAGAAAATTCAGCCACCGTACAATGCATTAAAGATTTGTTGAAATCCTCATCCTCTGACTCAGACGAGTTTTCATGAAAATCGGCCTCTTCCTCATCATCGTCATCATCAGACTCCACTAAGCCACCAGCCTCATTTAAGTCGGGAATATGTGAACTCTCGCTTGCACCACCTTCGTAAGGTTGATCAAAAAACATAGAAGAATCGAACCTTTGAAGGTCTTTCGAACATGGACTGAAAGTAGCATGCGGCGGTGGACTAAAGGAAGATATGAACGGTCTGTACGGGGATGACTCCCACTGAGAACTCCCAACACCACTGTTGATTACATTGTTGAAAACAACCTAAATATTAGGCTCTAAAAAAACAGTGCAAAGCCACTGCAAATCAACATCCGTCGCCAACAACGATCTTATATTTCTTCCATTGCGACTCTGGGCTGTATAATACGTATCATACTCAAGTTGAATATTTTTAGAATCCAGAAGCAACTGGATGTTGCTTCTTAGACACTGTATGGAAAGATTGGTCATTGGGATGTAAACCAACCTTTCTTCTCCACCCACGTAGTTGCATTAATCATCAAATTGACCATTATAATGAACAAAGATAGTGCACCAATTATCCATTTTCAAAAGACGGAAATGAGAAAATAAAGTGAATATGTGAAAGATGGAGAGTAGAAGGAACGAAGATATAGTGAATGTGTATGCTTCTTCTTTTGCAAATGAATTGGATTTTATATACAAACCAATCTCAATTATTTTAATGAATTGATCGGACTTGTCAATACAGTAAAGGGTGTTAGGTATTGATATAGAAATCCTACCTTAATTTGATGTTTTGATGTGTCAAAACTATACACCAAAGCCTAGGTCTTGGAGTTATTACCTCATGTAATCCTTGTATAGGATGATGGAGTTGTAATAGTCTAGGAAGAAGGAAACCATCAAAATTGTGGAACAGTTTTGAAGAAGACGCCATTCAAACGAGATAACTATCGAACATACAAGACGAAGACAAGCAGAGCAAGGTCACAAAAACTGCGCTGGCAAGTTGTCCAGTCAAGGCCTAGATACTCAAGAAAACTGTGGACACAGCCTTCACATAGAAACTGTTGAGAGGCGGTCACAGTTTCAGACCAAGACAGTTTCGCGTCAAGGAATGCGTACATGGCAAGATGTCGAACAAGTCGCAGGAGAACTTCAAAGAAGTCAATGATAAAAGACAGACATATACTCAGCTGCGATTGGCGTATAACGTTGTTTGGCGTCTGACACAACAAGTACAAACTGCTCAGAAAAGCAGGACGTTGTAGCAGAAAAAACAGAATGACAAGCAACTTTTCAGAGAAGCATGGACTATGATTGGGCATCCTTTCCAATGTCTCTACCATCTATTTTCTGGTGTCTCACATATAAATAGCAGGAACAACAGAGACATAAAAACCTTTGCATCTCTGCTCATCTGAATACTGTCGCATATTTGAATCTCCGACACATTCATTGTCTCTTTGTTGAAACTAAAGCTCAAGCATTAAACGCTATCAAACGAGAAGACATTAATACCGTAGTTCATTTATTGAACACAAAGCATTCATTGCGTACAGAATCTTTGGAGATTCACCGTGTGACTTTGAGTACACGAGGATTAAGTCTGCTGACTTAATCTACTACCTTGGTGTTCTTACTTTCAGAGTAAGAACATAGCAGCCTGATCTTGCAAAGGAAGAACAAGTTATTACAGGCAACTGCCGATCAGTGAACGTTCTGGGAAGAACACAACCATCCAACCTACCGAAGAAGGAAAAGGGAGGTTTGTCCTTAGTCCAACTTCGAGCCGGTCCACAGAGAAGACGAAGAGCCTTCGACGGACTGAAGAAGGAGTGAAGTACAATTGCCTGGGTGAGTGATCCATTGTGCTGTGGACAAAGGTTTCCATAGAAATTGACTATAGATCGTGAGGATTGTATCTTCTTAACTTAGTGAATTACCGGATCTGATATCCGAAGAGTGGATGTAGGATTTAAGGCTCTGAACCACTATAAATATCCCGTGTCGTTTATTGCTTTATTTACTTTACGCACTTTACAGTTTTCAACTATATCTTGAAACCTTCAACACTTATCTTGTAAGTGTTGAAGCGTATAAACTGTTGACTGCTCGTACCTGTAAAACTGTTAACCTAATCAGCTGGCTAACATAAACTGTGTTTCTAAAACTGCTAAGCAAAAACTGTGTTAATTGGAAACTGAACTGCTCATATTTAGAGTGTATTTAACTATTTGAATACTTCTGCTGCACATTACACGTACTCTGATCTGGGAACAACAAGTGGTATCAGAGCGAGGTTGGTCTTTCTAGACTGTCCTATTTTGAGTCGCTTAAGACCTGATTCGTACTTCTTACACTCTAACTGTTTGTCTAGTGTGTTTAGCGAGCATATTATTTTTTGAAAATGATGACTTATCCTAGCCTTCCCAAGAACAACCTAGAGAAGTTTGAAGGAGCTCAACATCCAGAGATGGATGAAGTTCTGAAGAATGGACCTCTGAAGATTCAAATGCCTAAAGTCATCCTTGCGGCAGGAGAAGATCCAGGCGGTGTTGAGTACATAGACAAACCGATGGAGGACTGGACATTCGAGGACAAGAAACGTCATCAGGTCAATTTCATCGCACAAGAGATGATCATACAATCCCTCCCAGATTCCCTCCAGGACGCAGCCGTAGAGAACAACTCGGCCAAGGAACTGTGGGATTGGATCAACGATCTCACTAAAGAAACAGAAGCGATGGAGCGCAACAAGATGCAGGTAGTCGTGGAGAAATATGAATCCTTCCAGATGCTACCTGGCGAGATAATGAAATCGATGGAAGCAAGATTTAATGCCATCGTCAGTGAAATGAAGAACCTCGAAAGAGAAGAAAAAGTGGCAGATATGAATGCAAAAATTCTTTCAAGGCTGCCAAAGGAAGACTGGTTTGTTAAAACCACCAGCCTGAAGACCATGGATCTCTAAAAAATGTCAACCAAAGAACTGTTCGCCGAACTTCATGCCCATGAGTGGGACATCCAGATGGTGAACATAAATGAAGCTGTTCGAACCCCAAATTCAGCAGCTGATGGTGATGCAGCATTCTTCGTAAAGAGAGATTACCAAAGGCGTTCAAAAAAGCCAGTTTACTTTGAGAAAACTGCCTATCAATCCTCACCAGCGAAGGACACCTCCAACACAGTTCTGAAGAAGGAAACTGAACTGTCAGTCGCCAAACTGGAGGAACAACTGAGGAACTTAACCACACTTCTCGAGAAGGCAAAATGAAAGGAAAATGAAACACAATCTAGTGAGAAAAGGTTCACAATGGAAAAATAACATATTTAAAACATTTAAGATAATAGAATAATTGTACTAAAGTCTTCTCATTCACTCACACCTCACGTTAATGCCTTCAACAACATTTTCATTAACTCTTCATTCTTCAATCAATATTGTGTTCATAATCTTACAAAAATTAAATAGTCTTTATTATCCAATTCAATCTTGTTTTCTTCCAACTCGATCTTCTTATGTTCCAACACAATATCCTTTTGCTTGAATTTTTCCAATAGGATTTCTAATTAGTTTTTCCCATCTATCACGCCGAGACTCATAACTCATAAGTTTTAAAAAAATTTAACCCTATTTTTTTCTTGCTTCGTGGCTCTTTGTTGTCCCATTGAACGAGATTGAGAAACACTTCCTATTGAAGCATTTGTAAGCGGATTTAGATGTTTTTGACTTTTTGTTAGCATTTTGAGAATTGAGGTTTTTGGTGTGAAGAATGAGAGTTTGAAATATATTAAAAAGAAAAAATAACCATTATATAAAAACTATAAATTGTATTCATATTAAAAATAAATGCATCGGTGTATATTTTATACAAAAAATAATTGTTTAGGTTTGATTTTGTACGAATATGGCCCCAGGAACAATGAAGAAATAACCAAGAATAAAAGAAAAGGTAAGTAATAAAAAAATACATTGAATGGAATAAGAGTTGTGGTAGTGATGTCAGGCCTCATGAGGGCCGTGGGAGAACTGAGTTCTGGGCTCGAGCCCTAGCAACCCAGACTAGAGTCCGTTGTGCATGATTATAGCGGGTCGATTTGCCCTAATGTTTGTGGGTTGATTTTTGTTAATGTTTTGTGGGTCAATTTATGTCGACACTTTTTGGGACAATAATTTTTGACGTGCGATAGGTCTACCCAGTCTTGCCGCTCTTTTTAATGGCATACATGATTGGGAGTGGTTTTTTTTGTCGAAAGTTGGAGATGTGTGGTTATTTAGAACCATCACCATTCTCCTTTTTCATTTCATTGTTTCTTTATCTGCTCTCTAGCCACCCGACAAACTTTTGCCCCGATCACTTCTTCCGACCGCCGTCCTTTATTTGCATGATAGGTAACTCTCATGACCTTTTATTTCTCGCATTATTTTGATAGCATGATTTCATTTGTCATTGTTAGTCTGTGCCGCGGGGGTTTCTATTTTGCGCTGTTGCATTTTGGGGTGCTAGAGTTTCTTTCATCTTGAGCCCGACATCGTGTGTATTTTTCTTTTTGTATGGTAGTTAGTTTTGTCGTCGTCACTGTTCGCCCGACTGATTGGGCCTCTTAAGGGTATACTGATTGGAGTTATTTTTCCCACTTCCTTATGGTTTTCTAGGTGTTTTGGGATCTTCAAATATTTATTCCCTTCTTTTTTATGGCATTTTCTGTAGGGATTCGAGACAAACTGAATTGCCAAATCTAAATAAACCCGGACCGTTCATGGATGTTGAAAACAATTAACCAACGATAAACCCTAAACATGCTTCTATGAATTTAATGTAGTGGATTTTGAATATACCTTAACTCCGTAGGGTCTGATCCGATCTTTCGCGTTTAAATTCCAATCCCTCGATTCAACTACGCGAATTAATTAAATCTGCGGAATAAGAAATTAGAAACATATCTAATTTCAAGATTTAATTAATGAAATAAAGAAGAGAAGAAGAAGTTGTTCTCCATATTAGATCTTCATATCTGTATCCCAATGCTATTCAATCCTGCTACTGGTGAGGATTCCAGAGGATTGTGTTTGTGTAGGACGGAGTCGAATTTCTTCTTCTCCCAAACACACAGGCGCCGCCCACTCTGATCTCTCTCCAAGGGTTTTTTTGTTTTTCAACTGAGATATGATTTGAGAGAGCGGGCCATCTATTTATAGATCTAGGGTTTGAAATCCTAATGGGCTACTGGGCTCCATTCAACATATTTAATTGGGCCAGACCTGGGACTTAATGCAAATAATAAAGTGGACCTATGAATTAATTAATTCCCATGTCCACAACCTTAGACACAATTAATTAATTAATTTAAGGTTACTGGACATTCATTAATTTATTGGAGCTTCTGACAAGCTTCCACAATTAATTAATTTCTTATTTTCCGGAGAAATACCACTCAAACCTTATCACTCGTGCTTAAACTTAATCAGCATGCATGACTTTAGCATGATGAACGTTATTAAGCTCCTCAGGGAATGTCCCCATCCTATTACTGGGATATGGTAACCTAACTCCAGTCTCAAGTTTTAATACAAGAACTGCTGCTACCCAAGATGTGGGTATACGAGCACGTTACTCAGGCTCTCCACCATGGCTAGTCAAGGCAACATTCAACCCGTGCATACCCCTGAACATTCGTTAGGGTTAGGACTCAATCAAGATCGAGATCCTGTATTCTCTGATGTCAGACAGAAGAATACATCTCACTGTGGTCCAATCAATACGCAACCACACGTACCAACATATCAAGTGATCAAGACAGATCACTTCTTTTCGACTATGCTGCAGCCTATACCAACAAAATTATACTCAACACTGTCTCGACTGTGATAATATTTATATCTCACTAGGTCAGTGTTGGAATGGTATACATAAAAGCATTATGATTGGTATATTGGGAAACATATACTGGTAATCATTAATGACTTGCAATAAACAACTCCTATTTGAATTAACAATCATACAATGCGAACAAACACATCCAGTTATCTCGTCGATAGGGAGATCATACGGTGTGTAAGAGATCACAGAAGATCGTATAGATCGTTCGACCAAGCGAGATATAAACAGTTATCACAGCTGAGACAGTTTTTGGTTTGGCTGTCGGTTTAGGCTGTTGCACACAAGTCCATAAGTGGTTTATCTTGACTGCTTTGTGTGACCGGTACATCTCAATGTATTGATAGGATTGATCGATGCTAAATCTGCATACAAATTATAGCAAAGGGCAAATAAATTTATAAACAACCCAAGGGTTGGTCGATCCCACAAGGATAGTGCAACGAGGGAAAATCATGTACTAGATATGGTTTTCAGATCTTTTGTTTGGGCAAATCAATTTTTGGGGTTTTGGGTTTTTCAAAACAAATAATTAAAGGGAAATTCAAATAATAAAAAGCACAGATTCCAGGGAATCTACCAATCTGATCAACATGCTAGAAACAAATATTCTAACCCATAAAAGATAATTTTGGTGGAAAATCTATTAACGTGGAATTAATTCCTTGGTCGGGAAATTAAATCCTAAATTACTAACTAGTGGTTATCTCCCCTCGGTCTCAAACACACCAATTAATCAATTTCATAAAGATCTAGATTTTTCCTAAAATTGGATTCTTCTTGGTCGGACAGAAAATCAAAAGTATTAAACTCTCACTTCTTATTATCAATTTTAACCTCTCGGTCCTTCAATTAATAACTAAAACCTATTCCAATCTTCATCTCTCGATCCTTCAATTGAAAATAGATTTGAAATAAAATCAAAGAGTCCAAACCAATAAAAGGGTTTGAATTATTGAATCAAAACATGTATCACAGATGGAGAAATCCTAGAACCTGTTTAGGGTTCTAGCCTAACATATTAAAGATAAACATTGCATGGAAAAATAAAGATTGCATTAAAAAGTAAATGTTCAACAAAAAGTAAAGAGGAATTCTAAAGAAATCAGAAAATAAAGGTGTAAAAACTGTAAAGGGGGAAGAAGATAAAAACTAAAAGAAGGTTTTTCAAAACTAAAGGGGCTTCTAATTCTGAGCTATTGAAGAGTTTATATAGTAGTAGGGTTGAGGCCTTGGATGCATATCTTCAAAAGGTATGATTTATTGCTTCCAAATTGATGTATATCTTGTTCCCCAAGCAATTCTCGCCCAAAATATGTGAAAATCTCGCCAAATCTCGCCAAACAAGTCTGTCTCGGCCGAGATGGCCCTTGCCACGGCCGAGATGGAGAATTCGGCTCGGTCGAGATGGCTTTGATTTCGGTCGAAACAGAGACGTTTCCGCCACTTCCGACCCTTCTGCGCAGTCTCACGGTTTTGGCCATAACTTTTGCATCCGAACTCCAATTGATCCGATTCGAGTTGCGTTGGAAAGCTAACTCAAAGATTTTTCAAATTCCATGCTCCATTAGCTCAGATTCCAACGGTGGAAGAATTGGTGACTGTTTCTTTGAGCATCTGCTGCTTTCGGTACGGGTTCTCCATTGGATTTGGCCTAAAACCTGCGAAATCTTACCATGGCAAGCATAACACCCTCTAATATATAATCATGCTCAGTTTATTCAAGAAAACAAACTAAAATGCATAAAAGAAAGGAAAAATAATGCGATAAGAGAGTAGAAAAACGAGCTTATCAAACCCCCCAAACTTAAACACTTGATTGTCCTCAATTAACAAAAGAAAGAATCAAAAGTTCAAGCAGAAGAGTAGTGCAATGCCTCACAAGATTCATCACATTCAAACTCGTAAATCTACTAAACATCAGCATTTTTGAAAGAATCAGAAAATCTGTAAACTATGGAAGACTCACATGGGAAGTGTTTCGCTCATTCACTCTAGTGTTTAGGATAATTATGATATCACACAAAAGTCATGCAAATCAAGTTCTACCATAGGCTTGCAAATAATCTCAATCTCCACTGCAAATATGTGCACACAAGTCTAAGATCAGAAAGGACTTTATTCAAGGTTGTAATGTAGGCTTTTGTGAAGGTAGGGAAATATGGCCAAGTGACTAAAATCAATCAAGTTGTACTTCCTCAATCAATCCAAACCACCTTCTATGAACATCTACCCAACTCCTTAGATTTCCAACACAACTCATGGCTCTTTTATTCTTTTTCTCTCCCTTTTTTTTTCTTTTTCACACATATCCTTTTATGCTCTAAACAATTTTTTTGATTATACATTTGAGCTTATAAGGATTAACAAACAACGACACATATTTTTTTTTCTAGAGCCCAACCTTTTCTTTTGCTTTTACCCTTATAATTATATCTTATCCTTTCTCAAACAAATCCCAACCCACTCTCATGGACAAGAGTTGATTCCCCTATTTATTTCTAACTCATAGATGAAAAAAGAAAATATCATAGGCTCAAAATGGCTAACTAGGGATAACATTTAATTAGGACAGTGTATGGGAAAATAAGCTAAGCAAAGATGGCCTAAAATCACTTCCTAAACCTGTGCACACTAGCAGTCTTGAAAGAGAAACAAAGCAAGTTCTAGAGAAACTCAAAATTGCAGACACACTCACAATCGAATTTCAGGCTCAAAAACTCACACTTAGGACAATTTTTCTTCCACAGTAAACACCAGATCATCATCTAACTCATGCAAACGCAAGTATCAAAACAAGTAATCATGCAGTATTCACATTCATAGGCATACTCAACCACTATCACAATCAACGCAAGCTAAGTCAATCAATTCAAATCTTGCATTCTTGTCCTAGTGTTCAATCATACTCAAATTCCCACACTCTCGCGTTTTATTCAAAAAAAAAAATTTATTCATGCAGAAATTTAAATAAAGCAAATAAAAGATAGAAAGGAGTTTCAAAACCCTTAAATATTCATCCCCCCAAACTTATTCGAAAGTCAGAGAGAATAAGTTTGAAAGTCAGATTCAGAGTTCGAAACTGTACCTCAATTGTTGGCCTCAGACACCAACTTTTTATCCTTCATCTTCAAACTCAGACCGGCGTGGATTTTGGCTGTTGGCACTCCTATCTCGGCCGGGATGGAGCCTTCTTGTCGACCTCTGCCTCGGTCGACGTGTTCCATTTCTCGGACTTCTGTCTCGGCCGTGGCAAGCTCTGCCTCGGCTGGGATGGACTTCATTTTTTTTAATTTTTTTTAAGGAAAATAAAAACGTGAAGTAACAGTAATAAAAAATTCGAAAATAATAAAACGAAAAGGGAAAAATTGAAAACACGATGGGTTACCTTCCATTCAGTGCCTTATTTACCGTCGTGGCTCGACTCAGCTTCCAGCTCACCAAGGCGGTCGAGTCCAGACTCGTCGACCCCTTGAGTCTATCATGAAGACTTTTTGGTTTCTTTTGAGGGTAGTGTACTCGGAAGGAGGCAGCTTAATTGCCGATTTCACTGACTCGTTTCCTCGTTCCCACCGGATGGCTTCTTCTTCTTCCTCCGATGTCTCGTCTCCTTCTTGCTCTTCTTCTTCTTCTTCTTCTTCTTCAGCAGTAGTGATCCGTTTGCACTCCCCTTTCCTCTTGTTCTTATCTATGCAGAAGGTTACAGACTCTTCATTCGCTCTCAGTGTGATCTCCCCCTTCTTGCAGTCGATCAAGACACCAGCTGTGTCGAGGAACTCTCTTCCCAAAATCATGGGGGTGTTGGCATCTTCCTTCATCTCATGGACAACGAAATCTGCAGGAAAAATCAGATGACCAACTCTAATAAGTACATCCTCTACAATACCTTTTGGCTTGGACACAGATCGGTCCGCCATCTGGAGGGTAATCGTAGTAGCTCTCATCTCTCCAATTTCCAGCTTCTTGTAAATGGACCAGGGCATCAGGTTGATGCTCGCCCCGGTGTCACACAGCACATTCTGGAACTCTTTGCCTCCGATCTTGATAGGTATCGAGAAACAGCCTGGATCCGATCTCTTGTTGGGGATCTGCTTCTGCAACAATAGACTTCACTCCTCATGTATCCTCACAGTCTCGTTCTCCATGAACTGCTTCTTCTCGCTTATCAGTCTTCTGAGGTACTTCATGTAACCGGGTATTTCCCTGAGAGCTTCAATAAGAGGAATGTTAATATTCACTTTTTTTAAATTTTCAACAAAGCTAGTGAATTTAGAGTCCTCCCTTTTCTTTGCGAATCGTTGTGGGAAAGGCATTGGAGGCACCGGATCAGTTTTTCTTCCTTCCTTTTCCTTCTCTTTCTCGCCCTGCTTTGCCTTCTGTTTCGATCGGGATGCATCTATCTCAGCCGTCCCGCTCTCCATCTGCCCCGACCGTGTCTGGCTTGTCTCGGCTGGGCTGGCATCTTTTGTCTCGGCCGGGCTAGCTTCTGCCCCGGCTGTCCTGCGTCCGTCTGTCTCGACTGGGATGGGGGTCATCTCGGCCGAGACAGAGATATTCTGCTCGTGATTCTCCACCTCTGTTTCACTTTCTCCTCCTTTCGGGTTCCTCGGGCCTTCATATCTCCTTCCAGATCGAAGCGAGATGGCATTTACTGGCTTTGCCTTTGCTGGGTTTGTCTCTGTTGTGCTCGGCAGTTGCCCCGGCTTATGCTGATTTCCCAAGGTAGCGGCAATCTGACTCAACTGGGTGTCCATCATCTGTAGGTGCTTTGTCATCAGTTGCATGTGATTGGCCATCCCTTTCACTTCATTTTCCACCTTGCCGAATCTGTTGTCTGAGCTCTTTATAAATTTTTCCAGTGTCTCTTCCAGCACAGACTGCTTTTTCTCCACAATTTCACCTCCAGTACCTACATCAAAACCAGGGGGAGGGTGTTCTGCAGCAATGGGGTTAGCATAAGAAAAACCAGGGTGAGATCGCCCATGGTTATAGTTGTACCCCTGATTACCTCAGTAGTTATTGTGGTAACCACCCCCTATGTAATTTACCTCCGAATTCGCAGCTCCAGATGAACTGCTGGCTCCTCGGTTGATGTAGTCAGCCTCCACCGGAACAATTGCCATGCTTGGCTTAGTAGGATTGGCAGCCACCTTTGTGGTCCCCAGCTTCTCAATTTCCTCTCGGAGCTTCTTCACCTCCACGACCACATCGAATTCTGTCTTAGCCTCAACAGATTTGTCTGGAATCTGTCTCTCCGTAGGCCATTGGTGGCTGTTCAGTGCCATGTCTGCTAGAAGCCTCATACTTTCTGCTCCACTTTTCTTCATCAAGATCCCGCCAGCAGATGCATCCACCAATTCCTTCATGTGAGGATTCAGACCTTCGTAGAAGTGGCAGACCTGCATCTCGAGATCAATTCCATGTCCAGGGCAGAGTCGCAGGAGCTCCTTGTACCTCTTCTAGGCTTCATGCAGTGACTCATCATAGAGCTGCTTGAATGTGGTGATGGCAGCTTTCCTTTTCAGCAACAGGCTCGGTGGGAAGTAGTTGGTGAGGAATGCTGCTCGCAGCTCCTCCCATGTCCCAATTTGGCTTTTATCAAGCCCAGCATACCAAGACCGCGCCTCGTCTCTGAGTGAGAACGAGAACAGTCTCATCCTGATGACATCTTGGGGGACTCCATTCTGCTTTATCGTGTCGCACACCTCTATGAATTGGTTGAGGTGGGCATACAGATCCTCTACGGCTCTCCCCCCAAACTGGTTCTGCTGCACCATCTGTATCAGCCCTGTGCGCAGCTCAAAATTGTTGGCGTTGATGCCAACCCTGAATCCTGCTTCCTCCTGCTGTGGTAAAAATCGGTCTAGAATAGACCTCTGTGGCACCATGACCTGCCTTTCATTCAGTTCCGCCAATCTTGCGGCTTGCTCGGCTTGGGTAGCTTGGGCTGCAAGAAGTTGCGCCCTCAGTTGTTGCACCTCATTCACAAACTGCCTCTGCTCCTCTGGTGTCATGTTCTGCAGAGGGGCTTCTTGATTCGCTTCCATCTCAAAGTTCAACCTCTTTCCTTTCTTTCTGATGTTTCTGCAGGCTGCTTCGATCTCTGGTATAACGGGCTCGAGTGTCTTCCCTTTGCTCCGTGTGTTCATGCACCTGCACAGAAAACGAGGAAAAGATTAGGCTATCCCGACCGTGATAATACGTATCTCGACCGGGATGGAAGTTTTCGTCTCGGCCGGTTTGTGACTCAACTCGGCCGGGATGGAGAATTCGCCTCGACCGTAGTGGGACTCACCTCGGCCGAGACAGACGCGACTCATAAAAACTCACGCGATTGATCCGATTCCAGTTGCGTTGGAAAGATAACTCAAAGATCTTTCAAATTCCATGATCCATTAGTTCAGATTCCGACGGTGGAAGAATTGGTGACTATTTATTTGAACATCTGCTGCTTTCGGTACGGGTTCTCCATTGGATTTGGCCTAAAACCTGCGAAATCTTACCATGGCAAGCATAACACCCTCTAATATATACTCATGCTCAGTTTATTCAAGAAAACAAACTAAAATGCATAAAAGAAAGGAAAAACAATCGATAAGAGAGTAGAAAAACGAGCTTATCAAGGATCAACAGTGAGATGAAACATTCTACTTAACATATGAATGAGTAAAGATCTCGGTAACTTGGTCGGATCTAAAGTCTATTGAAAGTTGAGGGGCACTCATGGGTTGACTGTCACTTTGAGTTGCTATGGTGGAGAGTCTTACATGTACTTGTATATCTGCATCTTGGGTGATGGCAGTTTGTGTGGTGTTTCCTCAGGCTGGATTTAGATAACCATATCCGTTTCAGGATAGTGACATTCCCTGGGAAGCTCACGAGGTTCGTTATGCCAAGTCCTGCAGGCTGAATCATTGATTCAAGCATAAGCGATAAGGGTTGAGTGTTACTACTTAGGAATAATAAGAGATTAATTAATTACAGCTAATTGTCATACGCTGAATTAATTAATGAATGTCTGAAACCTTAAATATGGGGATTAACCAAGTCAATGCAACCCGTTCCTAATAACGTGGTAATAAAGGGGTAGATCAGCATTAATTCTCTGGTGGCATGAATTAATGTTTATTAATTAATTATGTTCTGGGTTGAACATGGAATTAATTAATAGGAGGCCCACTTTATTATTTGCATTTGATCCCTGGTCTGGCCCAACATTGCTCAGAGCCCATTAGGGTTTATTAAACCCTAATAGCCCATTCTCTAGATCTACATAAATAGATAAATCTCTCATTTTTCCACATAAGTTTGTAGTTCCAAAATCAGAAACCCTAGAGAGATTGAGAGAGAGTGGGCGGCTGTAGATCCGGTATCGTATCCTCACCAGATTTCCATATCGAGCAAGGGAACAGATCAGAAGATCAGATATGTAGGAATAACATCGCTATGATCGATTCCAGATCCAGATCTACACCATTATCATTGCCATCATCGATCTAGATCAGTAGATCAGCCGCTGGAGTCTCAGGTATTCTTTTGGATCTACGAATTAAATTAAATAGGAGCATACATAGGGCATTTACTGTTTGTCATGGTATTTATTTTGATATCCATAAATTGAATCCAGAGTTAAAATAAATAGCGATTCGTGTCGCCTATTGTAGACTCAGTTCCTACAATTGATATCAGAGCGAGGTTCGTATTTTATGTCTCTGTCGAAAAATAAATTTGACAATCAGTTTTTGCATGTTATTTAATTTATTGTGGATGGATTTATTTTTGTCGTGGATGTTTTTGTTCTCGTGGCCCCTCTCTGTTTTGGTTTTGTTTTAAATCGCGAGAAAATCCGTGATTAGATTGATAGGAAAATTTGTAATAGATCTAGATCTGTTGTAATTTTTATTCAATCTGTAACTGGAGGAAAAGAGAGAACAAAACAGCGACAAGGTGCAGCAGTGGCTTTCCGGTGACTGGAGCATGCAGCAGTCGCGCGCTGGCGGCAGGCGATGCAATGGCTGTGCGCAGCAGCGCGCGGCGGTTCTCTGCATGTCAGCAGCCGCGGTTTTCTTTCTCCTTGCAGAATCGCAAGCCCGACGATTGCACAGCGGCCGCGTGCAACAGCAGGCTCTGGCCATGGTTACGAGACGCGCGGTGGCAGGGCGCAGGCAGGGTGGTCGTGGTTTTCATTGGGGAGGGAAGCTGCGCGGTGCGCACGGCGGTGGGCGAGCGTGGGTTGTTTGAGACGACTGTCGCGTGCCTATCTCCAACAGCAGCTTCGTGCGCAAGTCACGCTGACTGGCTGGGTAGCGGCGGCGCGGCTACTGGCGGCGGAGGCGACCCTGCAGGCGACGGCCGTGCTCTGTGTCTGCGCGAGGTGGTCCGGTGACAGCGAGCTGGGCGTGGGTGTCATGGCTGAGCAGCAGCTAGGGTTTCTGGGTTGAAGGAGGTTGCGGCAGCCATTAGGGTTTCCACAGGTGGTGGCGGTGCTGACCAGTCAAGGCCGCTAGGGTTTAGGCCGCGCGGGCCGGGTTGCGGGCCCGGCGGCGGCCCTTAGGGCTGGAGTTAGGGTTTTTTTGTCATTTTGAAACCCTAATTTGTTGTCTAAACCCTTTTGTGATGTGGGTTGGCCCAAGATCCAAATTTTAATTATTTTGGATGGGCTAGATAATCTTAGTTCACAAATTATAAGCCCAAACTGCTGTATTTTTTCAACCCTAAGTTGCAGAATTCAAATTAAAGAGTGGGAGCCCAGTTTGAAGATCTGTATCAAAATTAAATTATTGTAATAGATAGATTTAATTTTATTTCCCATGTAATTGCATCAAGGGGCCATGAGAATTTTTATTTTTATTTATTATATTCTCGTATGATGTGATTTATTATGTGCGCACTAGTAATTAATAGGAAAGCATGCTACTGCTTTTATTATTTATTTTTAAAGCATGTTGTAGATAATAGGGAAGCATGTTACTGCTTTATTATTTACTGTTCAAAGCATGCTTTATGTGATTTATTTTATGTATTAAATTATGTCTATAAATTCCGGAATCATGTTGGGAAATATGATGGAGTTTTAGATGTGACATAATTTATGGATCATAAAATAATATGTGCGCATAAGAACCTTTTGAAAGAAAAAGACTAAGCAAGATTTTTTAATTAAAATCAACAAGACCTCCACAATGCGGTCTCTTATTAGAAGTGGGCAGTGAAGTGAGTAGACGTCTATACGACCGTAGCCTGCTTGCTTTATTTGTTCATAAGTTTTAATAGATGAGATTTCTAAATAAAACATTTAAACATGTGAGAAGTGAACAATGAAGTGAGTAGACGTCTACACGACCGTAGCCTGCTTATTTTATTTGTTCATAAGTTCTCTAGGATTGTTTTAAATGAGATGACAAAGGTTGTAAGAGGCATGCGTCATGGGTCTAGTACGTATGACAAATCGTCCTTTTAACTTCCCGAGTTAGAATTGTGGTCAAATGCTTAGATGTTGCCTGAGTACTAACTCATGAATGATGTCCCTGCTCAGATAGGTTGAACATGGTCTTAGTTTTATCTCCGATTACTAATTTCATTTGCCGGTGAATACCTGGCATGGATTGAAATTAAAGACTGGAAATTCAAAGAGCAGTCTGGTTAGGTGGTCTGCTGTAAACGTCTTCGAAAGGAGCTTGCAGTAGATGCACCTAGGCAATTTGGGGAAACAATTGTATTGGTTTATCAAAAGGTTACAATGCATATTTGTTTCAATGTTCTGCATGTATGTTCTTACTTTAATCAATTATTGTTTTCAGATATGTCTATGAATAATGTCATCAATATCTTGGCACAAAATCAATTAACTGGTCCGAATTTCCTGGAATGGAAGCTCAACTTGGATTATATCCTTGTTGCAGAGGAACATCAATATGTTCTTAACACTCCGTGTCCAGCTGTCCCCATTGTTGAGTCAACTGATGTGGAGCAGAACCTCTATGACAAGTGGGTCAAGTCTAATAATGTAGTTAAATGCTACATGATGACCACTATGTCTAAGGTGCTCCAGCAACAACATCAGCACTATGAAAAAGCAGCTGAGATTATGGATAGTCTCACAATTACTTATGGGGAATCGGATAGAGCTATCAGATTTAAGCTCATGAGAGAGATCGTGAGTTGTAAAATGACTGATGGTAGCTCAGTGAGGGAGCACGTTGTTTCCATGACTCACCTCATGGATGAACTGACGTTGCATGGAGGAGGTATTGACGGGGAAGCCCAGGTCGATATCATACTCAACTCACTTCCGAAGTCTTTTGAGAACTTTAGGCTGAATGTTGTCATGAGTAAAAAGGAGTACACTCTCAATGAGTTACTTAGTGACCTCATGGCGGCTGAATCAGTCATGGAACCTGAAAAGGCAGTCTTAGTTTCTTCCGGTAGTCGCCCTGCTTCATCGAAAGGTGCTAAAGGGGTGATTGGAAAGAAATTCAAGAAGACGGTCTTTGGAAGCAAAAGTTCTGGGAAAAAGAAGACTGTGACACCGGGGAAGGAGGGCAAGTGTTTCCGTTGTGGCAAAACTGGTCACTAGAAGAAGGATTGTCTGACCAAGCGGGTTGGACAAGGTACGTCATTAGTTCCACATCGAGTTTGTGAATCCTGTATAGAGGGAAAGATGACGACCAGACCTTTCAAGGCAAGTGATGTGTTGGAACTGATCCACTCTGATTCATGTGGACCAATGTCTACGCAAGCTCGTGGAGGATTTAAGTATTTCGTCACTTTTATTGACGATTACTCGAGATACGGATATGTTTACTTACTTCACTATAAGTCTGAATGCTTTGAGAAATTCAAGGAATTCAAGGCGGAAGTAGAGAAGAAGTTAAACAAGACCATTAAGTCATTACGATTTGATCGTGGTGGTGAGTATCTCAGTGACGAGTTCTTGCAGTTTTTATCAGAGCATGGGATTACATCCCAATGGACCGCACCGGGCACTCCTCAGCAGAACGGTGTGGCGAAAAGAAGAAATAGAACTCTTCTTGAAATGGTTAGATCTATGATGAGTTATGCAAACTTGCCTGTTTCGTTTTGGGGCCACGCGTTACTAATAGCAGCGTACCTGCTGAACCTGGTACCTTCTAAGTCAGTTCCTAAAACACCCTTGGAACTCTGGCATGGGCGAAAGCCCAGTGTGTCAAAGATAAGAGTGTGGGGTTGTCCGGCATATGTTTTGTCGAAGGAACCTGATAAGTTAGAAGGTAGGTCCAAGCTAATGCTTCTTGTGGGATACCCCAGACAAACGAAAGGTGGTTATTTCTACTGTCCTGAGGATCAGAAGATCGTTGTTAGCACCAACGCAAGATTCTTGGAGGACGAGTTTGTGAAAAACTACAAATCCAAAAGTGATATCATTCTCCAAGAAATTGGAGACGATGATGCGCTTCCATTGGGAAAACCCCATGGCAAATTGAGTGTACCTCTCGAAGGTATGGAACCAATTGCACGGTCGCCAGTGCAAGGATTTGATCCACAAGTAACTACACCAACTGCTGACGCAGTACCAGTGCTCCGTTGTAGTGGGAGGGTACCTCACCAACCCGAGCGGTATATGTTTGTAGGAGAGTCTTCGGACTTGATCCTGGAAGATGGACTAGATGATACCGACCCATGGACATACGACGAAGCAGTAAATGACAAAGATGCGTAAAAATGGCATAAAGCCATGGATTCAGAAATTGAATCAATTACCTCTATGGATGTATACCAGAAGTCTGCGCTACCAGATGGCTTTCGGGCCATAGGTTGAAAATGGGTATACAAATGAAAGAAAGGTTCGAAAGGAGAAATAATGGTTTTTAAAGCCAGGTTGGTGGCGAAGGGTTATAGTCAAAAGGAGGGCATTGACTATGACGAGACCTTCTCACCGGTACCCATGCTCAAATCCATTCGAATTCTTCTATCCATAGCAGCACATATGGACCTAGAGATCTAGCAGATGGATGTCAAAACCGCATTTTTAAACGGGTACCTTGAGGAAGGTCGTGACATCTATATGCAGCAGCCAGAGGGTTATGTGAAGGATGGTGAAGAGCATCTTGTTTGGAAGCTAAAGAAGTCCTTGAATGGACTTAAACAAGCTTCACGGTCATGGAACAAACATTTCGATGATGTGATTAAATTCTATGGATTTTCACAGTGCAAAACCGAAAGTTGTGTGTACCGATTATACGTCAGCGGAAGCGTGGTATTCCTTGCACTTTATGTAGATGACATTCTTCTATTCGACAACGATGTGAAGCTGTTGTCAGACATAAAGAGATGGTTATCCGAACAGTTTCAAATGAAGGACCTAGGAGACACTGGATACATCCTTGGGATTAAAGTCTTGCGTGATCGCAAGAAAATGATGTTAAGCTTGTCTCAGGCCGCTTATATTGATACTGTGATTTCCCCGTTTTAGCATGCAAAATGCTAAGAAAGGATTCAGATTTCTAGGCGGATCAGGATGAGAAGAGATCGACCTCGGGCTATGTGTTCACCTTGGGAGGTGGAGTTGTATCATGGAGGAGAGCGAGACAGAAACGTATCGCGGACTCCACCATGGAAGCTGAGTATGTGGCAGCTTCAGAGGCTTCTATAGAAGCAATATGGCTCCGGAACTACCTCCAAGAGTTAAATATTGTTCTGAGTTTTCCCAAGACTATCACAGTATATTGTGATAATGCTGGTGCAGTAGCAAACTCTAAGGAACCAAGAACTCACAAAGCGTCTAAACACATAGAGAGAAAGTACCACATCATACGAGAAATCGTAGCGAGGGGCGATGTGCTAATAGATAAGATAAACATTAAGGATAATCTAGCAAATCCATTTACAAAGGGCTTACCTCAGAAGGCATACGAAGGTAATGTTCGTAGCCTAGGGCTGAGGTAGATGCCGGCCACCTCGTGACCAAATGTAATAGCTAGATTAGAATCGACACATGTTATACTCTGGAAAGTAATGGTAATACAATGCTTTGAGTATAAGTGGGAGATTGTTGGAATTGTATACATAAAAGCATTATGATTCGTATATTGGGAAACATATACTGGTAATCATTAATGACTTGCAATAAACAACTCCTATCTGAATTAACAATCATACGATGCGAACAAACACATCCAGTTATCTCGTCGATAGGGAGATCATACGGTGTGTAAGAGATCACAGAAGATCGTATAGATCGTTCGACCAAGCGAGATATAAAGAGTTATCACAGCTGAGATAGTTTCTGGTTTGGCTGTCGGTTTAGGCTACGTCACACAAGTCCATAAGTGGTTTATCTTGACTGCTTTGTGTGACCGGTACATCTCAATGTATTGATAGGATCAACAGTGAGATGAACCATTCTACTTGACATATGAATGAGTAAAGATCTCGGTAACTTGGTCGGATCTAAAGTCTATTGAAAGCTGAGGGGCATACATGGGTTGACTGTCACTTTGACTTGCTATGGTGGAGAGTCTTACATGTACTCGTTTATCTGCATCTTGGGTGATGGCATTTTGTGTGGGGTTTCCTCAGGCTGGATTTAGATAACCATATCCGTTTTAGGATGGTGACATTCCCTGGGAAGCTCACGAGGTTTGTTATGCTAAGTCCTGCAGGCTGAATCATTGAATCATTGGACAACTAATTCAAAGATCTTTCAAAGAATATGCTCCATTAGCTCAGAGTCCATCGGTGGAAGAATTAGTGACTGTATCTTTGAACAACTACTGCTTTCGGTACGGGTTCTCCATTGGATTTGGCCTAAAACCTGCAAAATCTCACCATGACAAGCATAATACCCTCTAATATACACTCATGCTCAGTTTATTCAAGAAAATACACTAAAATGCATAAAAGAGAAGAAAAACAATGCGATCAGAGAGTAGAAAAACGAGCTTATCAAACCCCCAAACTTAAACACTTGATTGTCCTCAATAAACAAAAGAAAGAATCAAAAGTTCAAGTAGAAGAGTAGTGCAATGCCTCACAAGATTCATCACATTCAAACTCGAAAATCCACAAGACATCAACACTTTTGAAAGAATCAGAAAATCTGTAAACTGTGGAAGACTCACATGGGAAGTGTTTCGCTCATTCACTCAAGTGTCTAGGATAATTATGAGATCACACAAAAGTCATGCAAATCAAGTTCTACCATAGGCTTGCAAATAATCTCAATCTCCACTGCAAATATGTGCACACAAGTCTAAGATCAGAAAGGACTTTATTCAAGGTTGTAATGTAGGCTTTTTAGTGAAAGGTAGGGAAATATTTGGCCAAGTGACTAAAATCAATTTCAGTGCATCCACTTCATCAATCTCAACTCACTATCTATTCATATCTACCCAAATCCTTAGATCTTCAATACAAACCATGACTCTTTTATTTCTTTTTCTCTTCTTTTTTCTTTCTTTTTCACACATATCCTTTTATGCTCTTAAACAATTTTGAATATTCATTTGAGCTTATAAGGATTAACAAACATAACAACTATTTATTTTCTTTTTCTTCTTTTTCTAGAGCCCAACCTTTTCTTTTGCTTTTACCCTTATAATAATATCTTATCCTTCTCAAACAAATCCCAACCTACTCTCATAGACAAGAGTTGATTTCCCTATTTATTTCCAACTCATAGACAAAGAAAGAAAATATCATAGGCTCAAAAGAGCTGACTAGGGATAACATTTAATTAGGACAGTGTATGGGAAAATAGGCTAAACAAAGATGGCCTAAAATCACATCCTAAACCTGTGCACACTAGCAGTCTTGAAAAAGATACAAAGCAAGTTCTAGAGAAACTCAAAATTGCAGACACACTCACAATCGAAATTCAGGCTCAAAAACTCACACTTGGGACAATTTTTCTTCCACAGTAAACATCAAATCATCATGTATCTCATGCCAACGCAAGTATCAAAACAAGAAATCATGCGGTATTCACATTCATAGGCATACTCAACCACTATCACAATCAACGCAAACTAAAGTCAATCAATTCTCATCTTGCATTCTTGTTAGGGTTCAAACATGCTCAAATTCCCACAATCTCGCGTTTTATTCAAAAATTTATTCATGCAGAAATTTAAATAAAGCAAATTAAAGATGGAAAGGAGTTTCAAAACCCTTAAATCTTCATCCCCCCAAACTTATTCGAAAGTCAGAGAGAATAAGTTTGGGAATCAGATTCAGAATTCGAAACTGTACCTCAATTGTTAGCCTCAGACACCAACTTTTTATCCTTCATCTTCAAACTCAGACCGGCGTGGATTTTGGCTGTTGGCACTCCTATCTCGACCATGGCGAGCTCTATCTCGGTCGGGATGGAGCCTTCTTGTTGACCTCTGTCTCGGTCGAAGTGTTCCACGTCTCGGACTTCTGTCTCGGCCGTGGCAAGCTCTGCCTCGGCCGGGACGGACTTCATTTTTTTTTTCAAAAGGAAAATAAAAATGTGAAGTAACAGTAATAAAAAATTCGAAAATAATAAAACAAAAAGGGAAAAATTGAAAACACAATGGGTTACCTCCCATTCAGTGCCTTATTTACCGTTGTGGCTCGACTCAGCTTCCAGCTCACCAAGGCGGTCGAGTCCAGACTCGTCGACCCCTTGAGTCTATCATGAAGACTTCCGGTTTCTTATGACGGTGGTGTACTTGGAAGGTGGCAGCTTAATTGTCGATTTCACTGACTCATTTCCTCGTTCCCACCGGATGGCTTCTTCTTCTTCCTCCGGTGTCTCGTCTCCTTCTTGCTCTTCTTCTTCTTCTTCTTCTTCAGCTGTAGTGATCCGGTTGCACTCTCCTTTCCTCTTGTTCTTGTCTATGCAGAAGGTTACAGACTCTTCATTTGCTCTCAGTGTGATCTCCCCCTTCTTACAGTCGATCAAGACACCAGCTGTGTCGAGGAACTCTCTTCCCAAAATCATGGGGGTGTTGGCATCTTCCTTCATCTCATGGACAACGAAATCTGTAGGAAAAATCAGATGACCAACTCGTATAAGAACATCTTCTACTATACCTTTAGGCTTGGACACAGATCGGTCCGCCATTTGAAGGGTAATTGTAGTGGCTCTCATCTCTCCGATTTGTAGCTTCTTGTAGATGGACCAGGGCATCAGGTTGATACTTGCCCCGGTGTCACACAGTACATTCTGGAACTCTTTGCCTCCGATCTCGATAGGTATCGAGAACCATCCTGGGTCAGACCTCTTGATCGGGATCTGCTTCTGTAGGAGTAGGTTGCATTCCTCATGGATCTTTACAGTTTCGTTTTCCACGAACTGCTTCTTCTCGCTCATCAGCCTCCTTAGGAATTTCATGTATCCCGGTATCTCCCTGAGAGCTTCAACAAGAGGTATGTTAATGTTCACCTTTTTAAGATTTTCAACAAAATTATTGAATTTAGAGTCCTCCCTTTTCTTTGCGAATCGCTGTGGGAAAGGCATTGGAGGCACCGGATCAGTTTTTCTTCCTTCCTTTTCCTTCTCTTTCTCGCCCTGCTTGGCCTTCTGTTTCAACCGAGATGGCTGAATCTCAGCCATCCTGCCCTGCTCTGTCTCGGCCGTGTCTCCTTCTATCTTGACCGGCCTGCTTTCCTCTGCCTCGACCGGGATGGGGGCCATCTCGGCCGAGACAGAGCTGTTCTGCTCGGGATTTTAGTCCTCTGCTCGTCCAAAATCTTCTCTTTCCGGGTTGCTCGGGCCTTCATATCTCCTTCCAGATCGCAGCGAGATGGCATTTACTGGCTTTGCCTTTGCTGGATTTGTCTCTGTCATGCTCGGAAGTTGGCCCGACTTGTGCTGATTTCCCAAGGTAGCAGCAATATGACTCAAGTGGGTGTCCATCATCTGCAGGTGCTTTGTCATCAACTGCGTATGGTTGGCCATGCCTTTCACCTCATTCTCCACCTTGCCGAATTTGTTCTCTGAGCTCTTTATTAATTTCTCAAGTGTTTCCTCCAGCACAGACTTCTTTTTCTCGACAATTTCGCCTCCAGTACCCTTATCAAAACCAGGGGGAGGGTGTTCTGCAGCAATGGGGTTAGCATAAGAAAAACCAGGATGAGATCGACCATGGTTATAGTGATACCCCTAATTACCTCGGTAGTTATTGTGATAACCACCCCCAATATAGTTTACCTCAGAATTCGCAGCTCCAGATGAACTGCTAGCTCCCCGGTTGATGTAGTCAGCTTCCACTTGAACAATAGCCATGCTCGGCTCTGCAACAGCTGCAACTTTAGCAGTTCCTAACTTCTCAATCTCTTCCCGGAGCTTTTTCACTTCAGCAACCACATCAAACTCTGGCTTGGCTTCCACGGCTTTGACTGGCATCTGTCTCTCAGTAGGCCATTGGTGGCTATTCAGTGCCATGTCTGCTAGAAGCCTCATACTTTCAGCTCCACTTTTCTTCATCAAGATCCCGCCAGTGGATGCATCCACCAATTCCTTCATATGAGGGTTCAGACCTTCATAGAAGTGGCAGACCTGCATCTCAAGATCAATTCCATGTCCAGGGCAGAGTCGCAGGAGTTCCTTGTACCTCTTCCAGGCTTCATGTAGTGACTCATCATAGAGCAGCTTGAACGTGGTGATGGCAGCTTTCCTTTTCAGCAACAGGCTCGGTGGGAAGTAGTTGGTGATGAATGCTGCTCGCAGCTCCTCCCATGTCCCAATTTGGCTTTTATCAAGCCCAGCATACCAAGATCGCGCCTCGTCTCTGAGTGAGAACGAGAATAGTCTCATCCTGATGACGTCTTGGGGGACTCCATTCTGCTTTATCGTGTCGCACACCTCTATGAATTGGTTGAGGTGGGCATACGGATCCTCTACGGCTCTCCTCCCAAACTGGTTCTGCTGCACCATCTGTATCAGCACCGTGCGCAGCTCAAAATTGTTGGTGTTGATGCCAACCCTGAATCCAGCCTCCTCTTGCTGTGGTAAAAATCTGTCCAAGATGGACCTCTGTGGCACCATGACCTGCCTTTCATTCAGTTCCGCCAGTCTTGCGGCTTGCTCGGCTTGGGTAGCTTGGGCTGCAAGAAGTTGCGCCCTCAATTGCTGCACCTCATTCACAAATTGTCTTTGTTCCTCCGGCGTCATGTTCTGCAGAGGGGCTTCTTGATTCGCTTCCATCTCGAAGTTCAGTCTTTTTCCTCTCTTTCTAATGTTTCTGCAGGCTGCTTCGATCTTTGGTATAACGGGCTCGAGTGTCTTCCCTTTGCTTTGTGTGTTCATGCACCTGCACAGAAAACGAGGAAAAGATCAGGCTGTCCCGGCCGTTTTGGACTTTACCTCGACCGGGATGGAGAAATACGTCTCGACCGTGGCAAATGATATCACGGCCGAGATGGGTAACTCATCTCGACCGTGGTGGGACTCACCTCGGCCAAGACAAACGCGACTCGAACACACACGCACACGAAAAAAGAAAAACAGAATTGCCTCGAAAATTAAAAATAAAAATTAAGAAAATACAACCCAATCCAGAAGTTCTTCAACTTTCCAGTAACGACTCGCCGTCTGACTATCCCCGACAACGGCGCCAATTTGATCGATGCTAAATCTGCATACAAATTATAGCAAAGGGCTAATAAATTTATAAACAACCCAAGGGTTGGTCGATCCCACAAGGATAGTGCAACGAGGGAAAATCATGTACTGGATATGGTTTTCAGATCTTTTGTTTGGGCAAATCAATTTTTGGGGTTTTGGTTTTTCAAAACAAATAATTAAAGAGAGAAATTCAAATATTAAAAGCACAGATTCCAGGAAAATCTACCAATCTGATTAACTTGCAAGAATTAAATATTCAAACCCATGAAACACAATTTTGGTGGAAAACCTTTTATTTTGGAGTTAATTCCTTGGTCGGGCAATTAAAACCTAAATTACTAATTAGTGATCTATCTCCTCTCGGTCTCAAAATACACCAATTAATCAATTTCATAAAGATCTAGATTTTCCTACAATTGAAATCTTCTTGGTCGGACAGATAATCAAAAGTATTAAACTCTCGCTTCCTATTATCAATTTTCACCTCTCGGTCCTTCAATTAATAACAAAAACCTATTCCAATTTTCATCTCTCGATCCTTCAATTGAAAATAGATTTGAAATAAAATCAAAGAGTTTAAACCAATAAAAGGGTTTGAATAAATAAATCTAAACTAGCATCACATATGGAGAAACCCTAGAACCTGTTTAGGGTTCTAGCCTAACATATTGAAAGTAAACATTGCGGGAAAAATAAAGATTGCATTAAAAAGTAAAGGTTTAACAAAAATTAAAGAGGAATTCTAACAAAACTTAAAGAAAACATAAAATAAAGGAGTAAAAACTGTAAAGGGGAAAAAGAACTAAAAACTAAAAAGAAGGCTGGGTCTATAATTCTGAGTTGTTGAAGAGTTTATATAGTAGTAGGGTTGAGGCCTTGGATGCATATCTTCAAAAGGTATGATTTATTGCTTCCATATTGATGTATATCTTGTTCCCCAAGCAATTCTCGCCCAAAATATGTAAAAATCTCGCCAAATCTCGCCAAACAAGTCTGTCTCGGCCAAGATGGCCCTTGCCACGGCCGAGATGGAGAATTCAGCCTGGCCGAGATGGCTTCATTTCGGTCGAAACAGAGACGTTTCCGCCACTTCCGATCCTTCTGCGCAGTCTCACGGTTTTGGCCATAACTTTTGCATCCAAACTCCGATTGATCCGATTCCAGTTGCATTGGACAGGTAATTCAAAGATCTTTCAAATGATATGCTTCATTAGCTCAGAGTCCATCGGTGAAAGAATTAGTGACTGTATCTTTGAACAACTATTGCTTTCGGTACAGGTTCTCCATTGGATTTGGCCTAAAACCTGCAAAATCTCACCATGACAAGCATAATACCCTCTAATATACACTCATGCTCAGTTTATTCAATAAAATACACTAAAATGCATAAAAGAAAAGAAAAACAATGCCATAAGAGAGTAGAAAAACGAGCTTATCAGCATCCACCTAAGACTTAGCCCACGAATATGTCTTTCGTAAACCTTCTGTGGTAAGCACTTTGTGAATGGATCAGCTAGGTTGTCTCTAGTATCAATATTCTTGATCTGCACATCGCCTATCGATACGATCTCTCGTATGATGTGGTTCTTTACCTTTATGTGTTTACTCGCCTTGTGAGTCTGTGGTTCCTTCGAGTTTGCCGTTGCACCAAAATTATCACAATAAATTGTGATACTCTTATGCAGACTCGGAATCACATCCCGCTCCAAAAGGTAGTTCCGGAGCCATACCCCTTCTTTCGAAGCTTCGGAGGCAGCGACATATTTCGCCTCCATGGTGGAGTCAGCAATGCATTTCTGCTTTGCGCTCCTCCAAGATACAACCCCACCTCCCAAGGTAAACACATAAATTTAGGTCGATTTCTTCTCATCCTGGTCCCCTTGGAAATCCGAATTTGTGTAACCTACAGGGCACAAATCATCACTTTGATAAACTAGACAATAATTCCTAGTTCTCTTCAAATACTTGAGGATGTGCTTTACCGCAGTCCAATGCGCCTGTCCAGGGTTAGACTGATATCTCACTACCATGCCAACGACATAACAGATATCTGTCCTGGTACACAACATTGCATACATGAGGCTACCCACCGCAGAAGCGTATGGTACAAGACTCATCTCATCTTTCTCCTTTTGTGTCTCAGGACACTGTCTAGTAGAAAGATGCAGGCCATGTCTGAAAGGTAGCAAGCCTTTCTTGGTGAGTTGCATGCTAAACCGGGATATCACAGTATCTACATAGGATGCTTGGGATAAGCTAATCATCGTTTTCTTACGATCTCGTAAGACTTTAATCCCAAGGATGTACCCAACTTCTCCCAAATCTTTCATTTGGAACTGTTCGGATAACCAACTATTAATTTCCGACATCACTCCCTCATTGTTTTCAAATAGGAGTATGTCGTCCACGTATAGTGCAAGGAAAACCATGCTTCCACTGGCACAAAGTCGGTATACACAACTTTCGTTCTCCAACTGAGAAAATCCATAAGATTTAATCATATCATTGAAAAGTAAGTTCAACGACCTTGAAGCTTGCTTAAGTCCATACAAGGACTTCTTAAGCTTACAAACAAGATGTTCTTCGCTTTTGCGCATGTAACCCTCGGGTTGCTGCATATATATGTCTCTACCTTCTTCAAGGCAACCATTTAGAAAGCGGTTTTGACATACATCTACCAAATCTCGAGGTCCAAATGCACTGCTATGGCAAGGAGTATCCGGTTGGACTTGAGCATGGCTACGGGTGAAAAGGTTTCATCATAGTCTATGCCATCTTTCTGACTATAACCCTTTGCCACCAGCCTAGTTTTGAAAGACGTAATCTCTCCATCCACTCCCTTCTTTCTCTTGTATACCCACTTGCACCCTATGGCCCTAAAGCCATCAGGCAACACAACTTTCTGGTAAACATCCATAGCGGTTATGGATTCTATCTAAGAATCTATGGCGATTCGCTATTTTTCAACATCCTTGTCATTCACTGCCTCTTCATAAGTTAGTGGGTCAGAGTCTTCATGTTCGTCTTTAGGGCTCAAGTTCGAGGACTCAACCACAAAAATGTACCTTTTCGGTTGGAAAATAACTCTCCCACTTGTACGAGGCATCGGTTTCGTGTCAGCAGTTGGTGCAGCTACTTGTGGTTCTGTACTTTGCACTAACGAACACGCCGGTGGTGTTCTACCTCTCACAAGTGCACTCAAATTTACACGTTCCCCTTCTCTTAGAATTGCATTCTCGTCTTCAATTTCTTAAAAAACTATATCACTCCTTGTCTTGTGGTTTCTCACATACTCGTTGATAACCGCAGAAATGGTGAGCAAATATATTACACTCAAAGGTGGTCGAGCCCACAGGAACTGTGCAACGAAATACCCAAAGTACTAGCCACAATTTCTAGAGCATAGAAGTTTGAGAAAATAGAAAAGGGATTTTGTTTTGAAAATTAAAGATGACAATGCGAGAAAATAAAGGTTTTGAAAACAATAAAGGAAAACACAGATCCTAGGGCAGATATTCTAATCATCAACATGCAAATTCATCAACTCAGCAATAGGGATAAATTAAGATTCAAGCGGATTAAATTCCTTGGTCAAGCAATTAAACCCTAGATTACTAATTAGTGACTATCTCCTCTTAGTCTAAAAACACCAAATTAGTCAATCTCGATAATTATCTAATTCAATCCTACAAATTAATTCTTCCTTTTAAGACATAAAATAATTTCATTCAATTCCTTCTTCCTATTACCAATTTTCACCTCTCGGTCCTTCAATTGATTAACTTTAAACCTAGACTCAAATTCATCTCTCGATCCATCTTTAAATCTAGATTATTAAATAAAACTAAGAGAATTAAACCATGCTATTCGAGTTAATTTCAATTAAACATGCATAAAAAAAGAATACACATAGCCCTAGAACCTGTTAGGGTTCTAGGCACAAAACATGACTAGAAATAAAGCAAACATATTATTACCTTAGCAATTGAAATAGGAACCTTGAATGTCTTGGAAAAACTCCAATGCTCCAATATTCTAAGTACAATAATGCATAAAAACAATGATAAAATTCGTGCCCTAATGACTCCTATTTATAGAGGAGAGAAAAAGACCTAAACTGGGTATTGGGCTAAAATAACAAAAACTTCCAAAACAAGCTAAAATCTCTATGTCGGGCGTCTGTGTCGATCGACACGAATGCAAGGTCGAAATCCGGGTTGAGCTCCATGTCGAGCCACAACCTTGTCCTCCCTGTCTGTCGACACCGACCCTGTTGACCGACACGCCTGCATGTGTCGAGCCCTTCCTCTCCTGCCTTGCTCACGATCGACATTGGGTCTCTGTGTCGATCGACATGCACCACGTCAATCGACACAGAGGTAAGCTTTGGGTTTTAGGCTTCGTCTCTAAACTTGGTCAACTTCCTGTGTGTCAATCGAAGCGACAACTCTGTGTAATTTGGCTCTTTCATCACCCTAAATACCTGCAAAATTCACCACGAAGGGCATTACATCCTCTAAAATATTCTCATGCACAGAAATAAGTAAAAACATAAACAAATTGCATTGAAACAATGGAGAAAAATATCGATAAGTGAGTAAAAATATGAGCTTATCAAACCCCCCAAACTTGAATAATTGATTGTCCTCAATCAAAGAAAAGAAAGAAAAGAAATCTCAAGTAGTTGAAAGTGCAATGCCTCACAAGATTCATCACAATCAAAGGATCATCAATCCACATCACACAAGCAGTTTGAAAGAGATAAGAATTCCATCAACTTTGGAAGACTCACAAGGAAGTGTATCGCTCATTCACACAAGTGTTTGGGTTTCAATAAAAGCACTCACAACATGTATGAAGAAATTTCTACCATAGGCTTGCAAAAGTTCTAAATTTTTATTGCTCAAATGTGCACACAATTCAAGAATCAAAAAGGACTTTGATTAGGTTGTAATGTCGGCATTTTGTGAAAGGTAGGGAAAATATGGCCAAGTAACTAAAATCAATCAATTTGTACACCTCAATCAATCTAAACCACCATGTATTCATCATCCACCCATCTCCTCAAATATTACAATTAAACTTTTTTTTTTCTAGCTCTTTTTGTAGCTCTTATACCCTTCCTAAAGTTTTGCAATCAAAGACACATTTTTTTTTCTTAGGGCTTATGAGACTTCTAATTTTTTTCTTTTGAGCTATACAACCTTCCATCTTTTATTCACCACTATACTACAATTTTCTTATCCACATCACACATATAGTACCCTTTTCTTCCTAAAATCTTATGGACAAGACAAAAACCATTATAACTCCATAAAAATCTCATAGACAAGACAAAAAAATGGAGTTAGGCACAATGTGGCTTACTAGGGATAGTTTCAATATAAAAAGGGACAGTGTTTAGGAATTGGGCAAAAAAAGATGGCTTAAAATCATTTTCTATCCTTGTGCACACTATGCAGTTTCAAAACAGAACAGAAGCAAGTTCTAGAGAAATCAAAACATACATGCGAATCTCACATCAAATGAAAAAGGCTCAAAATCTCACTTGGGTTCAAAAATTTTCTTCCTTAGTCAATTTCAATCCACTCAAATATCATGTAAGTATAAGTTTCAATTAGACCCTATATGAAATCAAATCAACTTATCCTCAATCAATTCTAATCTCAAAATTAGTTCAAGTGGGTTCATGACTCAATAAAAATTTTCCTCACAAATTATCCATATTTTTTTCTAAGAAAAAATTAAATAAACACACCAAATCAAATAAAGCAATAAAAAATAAAGCAAGTGAAGGGATAGATAAGTTTGAATTTCTTGTTCACATCCCCCCAAACTTATTTCGAACTCAGAGAGTAAAAAAAAGTTTGAAAATCAGACAAGAAACAGAACTTGTACCTGACTCGTTGATCTCAGACATCAACGTTCTTATCCACCGTAGAAATCAGCTCGTCGCGACGAATATAAAGGTCTGTTGGCACTCTATGTTGATCGATAGGGGGCCTATCGATCGACACAGAGCCTTCTATCGACTGCTTCTATCGATCAAAGTGTTCTTCGCACGCTGACCTCTGTGTCGATCGACAGGGGGCCTGTCGATCGAAACAAAGGTCGATCCTCCACTGTTCAATTTTTTTTTTTCAAAAATAACACTAAAATCAAGAAAAATATAAATCTAAAAATAAAGTTAAACACACCAACGATAATTGAAAACAAAAATAAAAAAAGAAAACAATGGGAAATGAAAAGAAAGCGTGTAAAAGTTGGGTTACCTCCTAACAAGTGCTTTAGTTAACGTCGTAGCTTGACGGTACCACTTTTCAGAACCACGGCAGGCTAGAGCGCACTCGCCTTCCTTGGGAATCCACCATGTAGACCCAACAATCTTGGATGATAGCGGTGAGCTCGGGAAGAGATGGTGTAATTGACAATTTTGCCGCCTCGTTCCCTCGCTCCCATCTTTGAGCAGCTTGGTCTTCTTTGAACTCTTCACTTGCTTCATCTTCCTCTTCTTCATCAAATTATTCTTTGGAGGTAATTCTGTAGCATTCAGATTGTTTCCAGCTTTTGTCGAGCTTGAATGTGATCTTTTTCTCATTTGCTCGAAGAGTGATCTCTCCACCACGGTAATCAATCAGAGCAGCACTAGAATCCAAGAATTCTCTTCCCAAGATGAGGGGTGTGTTGCCATCTTCCTTCATGTCGAGGACCAAAAAATCTACAGGAAAGATAAGATGACCTACACGAATAAGTAAATATTCAATTATACCTTTGGGGCGAGACACAGATCGGTCCGCCATCTGCAAGGTGATAGTTGTCGGCCTCAACTCTCCAATCTTGAGGCGCTGGAAGATAGAGAAGGGCATCATGTTGATGCTGGCACTAGTGTCGCATAGCACCTTCTCGAACTCGACCCCCCGATCTCAACTGGGATGGTGAAACAACCTGGATCACTTCTTTCGATGGGCATTGCTCATGAAGTCTGACTGTAGCATTCTCCACAAAGTGTTTCTTTTCACTCATGAGCTTCCGCAGATACGTAACCTGGAATTTCAGACAAAGTTTCAATCAAAGGTAAGTTAATACTCACCTTCTTCAAGTTCTCAACAAAGCGAGAGAACTTGGAATCTTCCTTCTGCTTGGCAAAGCGCTGAGGAAAGGGCATCGGAGGTGGTCTAGCAGCTTTGGAACTTGAGGAATTGTGCAGGAAAGGCTGCTGTGTTGATTGGGAAGAATTTGTGTCGTTCTGACCTCACTGTCGATCGACACACCCGTTGCAGCCCTGTCAATCGAGTCCTCCGCATCTAAATCGTCCTCCTCCACTTGTCCTCTATCTCGATCGACAGGCTACCTGTTGGTCGAAACAAAGGATAGATCTGCGGGCTCCTTCTCCTTCTCTCCCCCAAACTTGCTTTGGGTCATGCTCGGACCCGTGTAGCTCGTTCTAGACCTCAACCTCACATCTTTGCAGTCCTTTTGGTTCTTTGGGTTGACCTCGGTGATGCTCGGCAGCTTTCCCGCTGTGTGTTGTGCACCAAGTGAGGTGGCAATCTGACTGACCTGAGTCTCGATGATCTGCACGTGCTTTACAAGCCTGTCCACCTTGGTATTGACCCCTGCTACTTTCTGCTCAATCTTGCCAACCCGGTAGTCGGAAGCTTTGATGAAGTTCTTCAACACCTCGTCGAGGCTCTCCTTCTTCATCTCCATGATCTCACCATTTTGCACATCGAAGTCTGGTGGAGGGTGTTCGGCACCTTCGGGCTGAGTATAAGAGAAGCCTGGATGAGGTCTAGGATGGTAGTGTTGGTATCCCCCTTGCAGGTACTGACTCAGGTAGCCACCACGATTCATGTAGTTCACGTCGGTGATAGGGTCAACCTGTACAACAAAAACAGAAGCAAAAGTAGTAAGTTTTTCAACCTCCCCATTGAGCTTCTCGATCTCCTTCTTTAAAGTGTCCTCCTCCTTTGCCTCCACAGCCCGGACTAGCGGTCTCCTTGGGTTGGACCATTGTTGACCATGCAACGCCATCTTCTTGAACAACTTGAGGGCCTTTTCAAGTGATTTGCTCAACAAAGAAACTCCCGCGGCATATTCAACGCCTGCTTGGGTGCTCTTATTCATCCCTCTGTAGAAGATGTGGGCTTGCTCCTCGATATCAACTCCATGGCCTGGGTAGCTCCTCAACAACTCATTCCACCTGCTCCAAACCTCGAACAAGGACTCATCCAGTCTCTGGTGGAACTGTAGGATCTCCATCTTCTTGTGAATTATAACTGAAGGTGGGAAGAAGGCGGCGAGGAACTCTCCTCTGAGATCGGACCAAGTCCGGATGTTGCTGCAATCCAGGGTTGTAAACCACGTCCGAGCCTGATCCCGAAGTGAGAAGGGGAACAGATGCAGACGGATCACATCCTGGCTATCTCGTCCTTGCTTGATGGTATCACACACCTCTACGAACATCCTGAGGTGGGTGTACGGATCCTCCACTGCTCGGCCTCCAAACTGGTTCTGCTGAACCATCTGAATCAAACCGGTCTTGAGTTCAAAGTTATTGGCGGTGATGCCAATAACAAATCTCTCATTCCTGGGCTTTGGTCCGTACTTCTTGGCCATCGCATTCGGGTCCTCATCATCGGAGTTGTCTGGGTGGCGCTTTTCTCTTTCTCTTCTGTCGGCCTCGCGCCTTTCAGCTTCCCTCTCTGCCATGAGATGCTTGATGATATCCTTCATCTAATTGACTTCTTGGACAAGTAAGATGGCATTCTCTTAAGTTATAAATTGTGCATTTGGCTCCTCTAATGGTGGCATCTTTGAGAAATCCTCACCGTCAGAATTGTGTGATGGATCCATCGGTGTTTGTTCCTGGTTTTTCCTTAATTTTCCTCCTCCGGGTTGTAGCCTCGATCTATGGATCAAAATTCTCGAGTGGTTTGCCCCGAGCCCTTGTGTTCATGTACCTGAAAACAGAAACAAAAAGAAAACAGGGAATCAGTGGCTCTGTCGATCGACAGGCAGGCTGTCGATCGAAATAGAGCACAGAAAAACAAAAACACACGCGAACTGAAATTCAAAAATAACACACAAAAAACCACAATCAAACCCTAAAACTCGAAATTAAAAACACAAAAACCAACAAGAACGAAAATAAAACTGAAATAATATAAAATTACAGCCTCAATCCATCAGAACAAAAAATAAAGAAATAATTGGATAAATATGACAATCCCCGGCAACGACGCCAATTTGATAATTGCAGAAAAGGTGAGCAAATGAATTAATAATAACACCCTAAGGTGGTCGAACCCACAGGGACTGTGCAATGAAATACCCAAAGTACTAGCCACAATTTCTAGAACATAGAATTTTGAGGAAATAGAAAAGGGATTTTGTTTTGAAAATTAAAGATGACAATGCGAGAAAATAAAGGTTTTGAAAACAATAAAGGAAAATACAGATCTTATGGCAGATATCCTAATCATAAACATGCAAATTCATCAACTCAGTAATGGGGATAAATTAAGATTCAAGTGGATTAAACTCCTTAGTCAGGCAATTAAACCCTAGATTACTAATTAGTGACTATCTCCTCTCGGTCTAAGAACACCAAATTAGTTAATCTCGATAATTATCTAATTCAATCCTTCAAATTAATTCTTCCTTTAAAAAGAGAAAATAATTGCATTCAATTGCTTCTTCATATTATCAATTTTCACCTCTCGGTCCTTCAATTGATTAACTTTAAACCTAGACTCAAATTCATCTCTCGATCCATCTTTAAATCTAGATTACTAACTTAAACTCAGAGAATTAAACCATACTATTCGAGTTGATTTCAATTAAACATACATCATAAAAGAATACACATAGCCCTAGAACCTGTTAGGGTTATAGCCACAAAACATGACTAGAAATAAAGCAAACATATTATTTCCTTAACAATTGAAATAGGAACCTTGAATGTTTTGGAAAAACTCCAATGTTCCAATATTCTAAGTACAATAATGCATAAAAACAGTGATAAAATTCGTGCCCTAATGACTCCTATTTATAGAGGAGAGAAAAAGACCTAAACTGGGTATTGGGCTAAAATAACAAAAACTTCAAAAACAGACTAAAATCTCCACGTCGGACGTCTGTGTCGATCGACAGGGAGCGTGTCCATCGACACAAATGCAAGGTCAAAATCCGGGCTGAGCTCCATGTCGAGCCACAACCTTGTCCTCCCTGTTGGTCGACACCGGCCCTATCGACCGACACGCCTGCATGTGTCGAGCCCTTCCTCTCCTACCTTGCTCTCGATCAACATCTGGCCTCTGTGTTGATTGACATGCACCACGTCGATTGATACAGAGGTAAGGTTTGGGTTTTTGGCTATGTCTTCCAACTTGGTCGACTTCCCGTGCGTTAATCGAAGCGGCAACTCTGTGTAACTCGGCTCTTTCATCATTTCACCTCTTTTTAGCCCTAAATACCTGCTAAACTCACCACGAAGGGCATAACATCCTCTAAAATAGTCTCATGCACAGAAATAAGTATAAACATAAACAATTTGCATTGAAACAATGGAGAAAAAATATAGATAAGTGAGTATAAATATGAGCTTATCACTCACCCTACAAGAATATAGCGTTTGTGCTAATAACGATTCTCTGACTCTTAGGACAGTAAAAGTAACCACCTTTCATTTGGCTAGGATACCCTATAAACAAGATTACCTTAGACCTGCTTTCTAACTTATCATGTTCCTTCCTCAGCACGTGTGCTGGACAACCTCGTACTCTAAACTTGAACAAACTGGGTTTGCATCCAAGGAAGAGTTCACAGGGTATCTTAGGAACCGATTTAGAAGGCACCAGGTTTTAGATGTAAGCTGTTGTTTCCAATGCGTATCCCCAAAACAAAATGAGTAAGCTTTCATAACTCATCATTGATCTCACCATTTCCAAAAGAGTTCTAATTCTTCTTTTAGCTACACCATATTGCTGGGGAGTACCCGGTGTAGACCATTGGGACGTAATCCCATGTTCTGACAAATATTGTAGGAACTCGTTCCCAAGGTATTCGCCACCATGGTTAGATCGCAATGACTTGATATTTTTCCCGACCTTCTTTTCTACCTCAGCCTTAAACTCTTTGAATTTATCAAAGCATTCAGACTTGTAGTGAAGTAGGTAAACGTATCCGTATCTCAAGTAGTCGTCAATGAAAGTGATGAAGTACTCATACCCTCCACGAGCCTGTGTGGACATGGGCGCACATAATTCTGAATAGATCAACTCCAATACATCCTTCGCTCGAGCCTGACTAGATTTGAAAGACCTAAAAGACATCTTTCCTTCGATGCAGGATTCACAGAGTTGATAAGGTACAACCCAGACTAAGTCCAATGTACCATCATCTGCAAGTCGTTGAATCTGCTTCAAGTTGATGTTACCCAGTCTTAAGTGCCAGAGATATGTAAGATCCTCATTAGAAGAAGTAAACTTTCTCTTTCGAGGATTATCAATATCAGATGAGTTACATGCAACATTCGCGGAACACTTATGATGACAATTAATGATATAGAGAGAGTTATTCAGCATCCCACGATAAAAAACAACGTTATTACCAATGATAGAAATAAAAAACCATCATAAATAACAAAATATCCATACGAAGCTAATAAACATTTATCTTGCTGGAAAAACACAGCCTAAAATAAAACTCTCAAAAGTACTATATTCATCAAAACATAAGGAGAAAGAAAACTTCATGAGGCTCCGTCAGAAAATGTTGCCTTCCATGCAGCTGGTATTTTCTTGCCATTACTGTCCAGCCTTCTCTGCATGGTTCCATGCAAAGTACAACAACATGGTTAACAAGCCATTGTCTATAGCTCTTTGAGGAGCAAAGACATACTCTAATCATGCTACAGTTATACATGCAAATGGCATACCTTGTCTAGCTTTGTTAGTTTGACAATCTTGAAGGGATTTGTGAATCGAATCACATAATCCATTAATCGATATCGTTAATTGGAATATCAAAAATAAATTGCTATGCATTTGATTAATCCTAGCATGCTCCTATTGATTATGCATAAGAGGGTTTATGCGGAATACCTGAAATGTAGAACCTGAAGAACGTAGTGCGCAAAGATTCAATCCTCGATCCTTTTTCCCGCACACCAAGATTTATTCCTAAGATTAAGGAATTAAGTCTATGAAATTAATTAGATTAATTTCGAAAACTGAAGAGAGAGAAGAAAGAGAATGATCCTCCTGATCTGATCTTCTGATCTGTATCCCAAATCTAATCTGAATATCTGGTGAAGATTCTCTTCGGATTCCTTGCCCGGTTGAGAAGCAGAATTTCCTCCTCCTTTTCAGATCTTAGTCGATCATACACAGCTCCCAAATCCTAGTTTTTTGTGTTGCAACTTATGATCTTGTGGTGTGTTGTGATATTTTTGAAGCCTATTTATAGGAAATTCTGGACTTCTATTGGGCCTAAGTTTTCATTGGCCAGACCAGGGACCAGAATGCAAACAGCAAATGAGGCCTATCAATTAATTATTTCCCATATTCAACCCAGAATATAATTAATTAATTAATATTGATTCATTCCACTAGAGAATCAATATTGTCCTACCTATTTGCTACCACATTTTGAGAAACAGGTTGTATGGGCTCGGTATATCCCCACATTTAAGGTTACATACATTTTTTAATTAATCTAGGCTCTGACAAGCCATTTAATTAATTAACATCTTATATTCCTGAGTCAATCCACTCAAACATTTTCACTTATGCTTGAACTTAATCAACTTGCATGACTTTAGCATAACGAACCTTTTGAGCTGCTCAGGGAATGTCACCATCCTATACGGGATGTGGTTACCTAGTTCTAGTACCAGACATTCATACACAAACTGCTACCACCCAAGATATAGATATACAAGCTCAACTAGATCCTTTCACTGCAACTTAAAGTGATACACAAACTGTGTATACTTCTGTACCTTCATTTAGGTTTAGGATCTCATCAAGCCATAAAGATTCTAGATTCCTTTAATGTCAGATAAAGGAATCGATCTCAATTTAGGTCTTTATCAATGTGTACCTCGCTCCAGCATACCAAGCTACCAAGATAAAATGCTTATTATCGCGTATGTTGTAGTCTATATCGACAGTCTATCCTGGGACTGTCTCAATTGTGATAACTATTTATATCTCTCTAGGTCAGATGATCCATACAATCTTCCATGATCTACTACACACCGTATGATCTCTCTATCGATGAGATAAGAGGATAAGAGTGTTTGCGACACATGTTTGTTAATTCAGACGAGATGATCATACAACATTTATGATTCCCAGTATATTAACCAATCGACCTTATACATAATATACCAATCATAATGCTTTCAGTATATAATTCCATCAAATCTTTCCTCCAGTGTCCTTTCTTACCACACTTGAAACACTTGTTCTTCATAGTTGCTGCTTGATCACCAAATTATTTAACAGTGACTTAGCAAAGCTAATAATATAGTGGCAAATAAAATTATTGAATCCCAGAGGAAAGAAGGAACGAAGAATCCTAAATACTAAAACGTAAGTTCTCAAAATACTGGTTAGGAAAATCAAATTTTGGTTTTGCTGTTTCGAAAATCATAATACTTGCAAATTAAAATTAAACAGGAAATTGAAATACTTTTGATGAAAGATTATGAGAGGTACAGATTCCAGGGATATCTACCTATCAAGTATGACATGGATGAATGAATTGATTAATTCCCAATTTAATTCCTCTTCACAGTGTTGGACAATTCATAAAGTAGATTAATTAATTACCTGTCTCCGCTCGGTCTCAAGATAAACTAATTAACTCCATAATCCTACGGATCTATTCCTATAACTTATCTCCTTCAGTTACGACAAGAAATCAAATTATATTGTGAAAATCTCTTTCCATTGAAAACCATTATAGTTACGTCTCAAGTAATCAACTAATTAATCCTAAGATGTGGCCAGCAAACTCAAGATTATGAATAAACACAGATTTCACAAACTACGAAGGGAAAGGGAAAATAATTCAATTAATCAAACATGCATACATTGATAATTCAAAACCCTAGAATCAGAGGAAGAAGTTTGTTACACATATTCATAGTAATATTCATCATAAAAAATAAAACCTGAATTCCATAAAAACTTGGGTCTGAATGTCTTCCCACAAAATTCTGTCTTCAAACATAAACTCTAAAACTCTTGGAAAATATCTAAATTCTTAAACTCTAAAAATCTCTTAATTGTTCTACTGATTTCCACCCCTAAATTCGAATTTTACATGGCTATTTATAATAATGAAAGATGTATCAAACAGCATCTAGGATTAGATATGTCTCTATCTTCAAATCAGGTTCAGATTAGGAAATCCCGCAGTCGCGTCGATCGTTGGAGATCAACGACGATCGATGCTCTTGAAACACCCTCGTCGATCGATGCACACCTTGCGTCAATCGACGTGAACTTTGTTTTCGTCGCTTCCGTCGATCTTTCCTTCCTCTCGTCGATCGATCCATCCAGATGTCTGCGTCGATCGATGTGCCCTGGCGTCGATCGACGTACATCTGGAACTTCGAGCACTTTTTGGATTCTTTCTTGTTTTCGACTAAAAACCTGCATGATTCACCAAACACGATATTACGAGCACAAAAGCCAATCCATGCACGAAAAAAGACACTAAAAACAGTCTGAACATCACTCAATCAGTCAAAGAACAACTAGATAAGTTGGTAAAAACACTAACTTATCACTGCCCTAGGCTTCTTTTCAGCCTCTGTGTCCTTTGTAGTTGTCTTTTCAGCTTTCATCTTAATCCCTCTTTTCTGCTTCATAACTTTCGATATAGCATAGTGATTACCAGAAGTAGCTAAGACAACCTTTTGAGGATTCGTGACTGATTCCTCCGCTATCAAGTTATTGAGTAACTCGTTAAGAGTATACTCCTTTTTGTTCAGGACAACATTCCGTCTAAAAACTCTCAAAGGACTTGGGTAGAGAGTTCAGTATGATATCGACCTTAGACTCAGCATCAATACCTCCGCCGTGCACAGTCAGCTCATCCATGCGGTGAGTCATGGAAACCACGTGCTTTCTCACTAAGCTACCATCAATCATTTTTCTACTCACGATTTCCCTCATTAGATTAAATCTGACTGCCCTATCAGTTTCCCCATAGGTTGCCTTTATACTCGCTATGATGTCATAGACATCCCTATTGTGCTGATGTTGCTGCTGTAAGACTTTCAACATAGTGGTCATCATGTAGCACTTGACTACATTGTTCGATTTCTCCCGCTTGTTGTAAAAGTCTATATCCTGTTGAGAGGACTCAGCAGTGGGCACTATAGGATGAAGTACTTGCAGAACGAACATATGTTCTTCTGCAATAAGGATGTATTCAAGATTGCGCTTCCATTACAAGAAGTTTGGACCAGTTAAAGAATTTTGTGCAAGAATATTGATGACATTAGACATAGACATATCTGAAACAAATAAAGAATCTAAATAGGAACAAACATGCAGAACATTCGAAAATAAATGCATTGAAAACCTCTTGATAAATCAAATACAAATATTTTCCACTAACAGCCTGAAGGTTCCTACCGCAAGCTACACTTGTAGACGTTTATGATGTGACCCTCAACAAGACTGCGGATTTTAAGCCCCAATCCTTTATTTTTATACATGTCAGGAATCCTTAGATGCATGAAACTAATAAATAGTGTAAAAACTTAGACCAAGCCATCTCTCAAGAACAAGGAAGCAACAACTGCATTATTCTAAGATGCTTCTAAGAAATTAACCACAAATTTAACTCTAGCCAAAAGAGAACAATTATCATGGTGCGAAACCATGCCACATGACCCTTAAAGCCTTTGTTATCTATAATTTAAATCAATCCTAGAATACTTATGAGAAAAGAATTACGCAAGCTACACTCGTAGATGTTTACGCAAAACCCTCCCACTATTTACTTGATTTAAATTATTTTTCTAGAAATCCTAACAACTACAGCCATGCACCTCCGGGAATTAGCAAGCTACACTCGTAGACGTTTACAAGACAAAAGGCACACTTACAGCCTATGACCACTTTGTGGAGATCTGTAGATTTTAATTAAAAAACCCGCTTAGTATTTTTGACTCAAAAGGTTTCTTAAATGCGCATATAAATAATTTCATGTCATTATATTTTACCAAATTTTTGCATGTAATTAAACTTGTCAAAAATTCAAAATATAATCCAACAAGAAATTAATCACATAAGCATGCTATTTAAAGCTGTAAATAATAAAGCAGTAAAACATGCTTTCCTATTATCTACACATGCTTATTGCGCAAATAATAAATCACACATCATACGAGGGCAATTAAAACAAACAAAAATTACTCGTGACCCCAAAATAGGAAAATAAAATAATTCTATCTATTACAGAATTTGAAATTTGAATATAGATATCTTCAAATCTTCACAAATCTTCTTGGATCTAGGGTTTTGTGATTTGAAAATTGGTCCCACAATCCAACTGCAAACCTTAGGGTTCACAACATATCGCACCATCCGTCAAATCACGAACCAATGCAGACTTCATAGGGAGTCTTATTCAAGCGGATGTTAATTGCACTTCGATTCTGAGTGTAACAAGTTGTGTTCACTACTTCTGCCTAATATTTCTCTTGTAAATTTGCTTCAGCTAGCATCGTCTTTACACTGTCCTTTATCGTTAGATGTCTCTTTTCTGCAAGTCCGTTAAGCCGTAGAGTCCTTGGATTTGACCTTTCAAAATCTAATTCCAATCTCTGCGCAGAAATTCATCAGTGGCACATTGCAGAACTCGGTGCCATTGTCTGATCGAATCCTTTTGATGCTCAGATGTTTCTCATTTTGATTCTGCATCACCAGTTCTGGAAGAACCATCATCACTTCATCCTTGGTCCTCAGAATCTTCACCCCTGCATATCTTGAATAGTCATCGACCACAACAAGGGTGAAGTTCCTCCCACCTACTAATGGGAAACTGGTCCACAGAGATCCATATGTAAAAGTTCCAGAATGCGAACGTTGCATGGCTCAACTGTCTATTTTTGCCCAATTGACATGCCCTGCAGATGTCTTCCTTTCTGATTCCTCCCTTTGGTAGACCTTCTACCAACTTGTGCGTGGTCAGATAGTTGATTGTCTTGATGATCATATGGCTCAACCTCTTGTGCCAAAACCAGTTTATTTATTCGTTGTGATCTTAACTTTCTTTCTGCCACTAGTCTGAAATAATATGCAAATGCATGATTTTCATGATGTGCAATGTGTGAGTTCTGCTTCGGAGGTGGTCTCTTAGCAGAACCTGAAAACACTAGTTTTGGTTGTGTAAAATCACGACTTCTTTAGAAAGTATCGCCCACACTGTGATTAGCCATCCTAGCCCTTTTGAAATAAGAATTCTTTTGGGCTCTGGCCTCAAATAGGTCTCCTATTTGATATAAATCTTCTCTCTCTTTGTGGATAAGAGTAGATTTCTGATCATGTCCGAGATTGAGAACTACCTCTGACTTTTTTGTAGTACTATGTATCTACTTGGTCAGATTAGGATTTAAAAATGGTTTCCTTGCAATGGGTACTCGTTGCTCAACTAGGTTTTGAGAAGCATCTGACTTCCTAATGCTAGGAACTGGTTAGTTAGCTAGTTTGGGGTTGGATACAGACTAACATGCGGTTCTATGAGCAATAATAGGTTACTTCATGGAGTTCCTCTTAACAGTTTTCTTAGAAGAACAACAGGTTCCCGTGGGGATGAGGTTGATCTTTCTTTTTCCTTCATCCACAGATTGAGAAACTGATGCATGATTCCTCAAATCAAAACCTAGCCCAATTTTATGAGATGAGTTTTTCATCTATGAGCAAATATTGTTAAGAATCTTAGAGCTCAAAAGAGCAAATACATTTTTCCTGCTCTAAGTTCTTGGTTTTCAAGGTCTCACGCCCACTAGTCAGTTTTTCAAGACTTTTTTGTAAATCTGAGCGTTCCTCCTAGAGTCTTGAAAAATTCGTGTTGAGTGACTGAGATTTTGCATTCTCATCAGTCAAAAAAGAAACTTGGTTTCTCGACATGGTGTTTTCATACACCAAATTATTCTTAAGATTAAAAAAGGTTCAAGTTCCATAGAAATCAAGTATAGGGTAACATCCTCTTAATCGGAGAAATAAGATTCGGAACCCTCACCAATGCGTGGAGAAATGAAAGGAACAAATAGTTTTAAAGTTACCTATTCATCTGTTGCGGCCAGTGCCAACTGACTGCCCACTTCTTCTCCTTGGCTAATCATTGTCATAAACACAAGCATAGATTCCTCCTCTAACTCATCATCTAAGTTGTAAGCTACATTGTCGTAGTTAGGGATGTCTGGAACCTTCGTCTTTGTCAGCATGACTTTGGCAATAACCTTGGAGACTCTCCTCTCAAACAGCTTGCGCAGTCTCTCCATTTCTTCTTTGTCTGTACGGGGACACTCATACTTGAAATGATCCAGAGACTGACACTCAAAACACGATCTTTGGGGATGCTTCACAAAGCTTTTCCCCTTAGATTTGGAGACGTTGGATTTGCTCTTGCCTTTCTCCAATAATTTGGAGAGTCTCCTCATCTGTTCTTCGAATTTTTCTATGGAGCCTTCATCATCCTTTCTTGACGAGATGGATGTTTTGCCTCGTATACCTTGGCTCGGCTCGGCTCGACTAGCTTCTCTAACTAGTATGTCTGTCTCTCCGCTTAATAAGGCTTCTTAGGCCTTCTTTGGAAGTCTTTCTTAACGAAGAGAGCAAAATCCTCACGATTGTAGCTAGATGAGCTGGTTCGCATTGGCACTTCATGGTTGTTCACCATCGCAATGTCTCACTCATGAGCTTTAAATTGGGCAAACAACTCTTTGGTGGGGATCTGAGATAGATCCTTCTCCTTCAGACTAGTGGCCTTAACGAATCAGTCCTCTTTGGGCATCCTCGCATAGATCTTGGCATTTAGAGTAGCGGTTTTGTACTTGCACCCAAGGGTGTTCAACTCACTCACAGTGGAGTTGAACCGAGCCTCCATTGTTTTGATCTTATCTCTAGGTAGCATCTTGAAGGACTATATTTATCGACACACGCCTGCAGCTTGTTGTGTCTCGTCTGGTCAGACTCCTGGTAGAGGTTTTCCAAGAAGTCCAAGACTTTCTTTGCACTCTCCAGATGCATGACCTCTTCTATGTGGTTCACGCTGAGCGTGGAATATACGATATCCAGCGCCTCAAAGTTCAGTTGGTCTTGGCTCTTGTCCTCGGCGGTTCACTCTCCAGCTAGTTTGTCTATAAGGACATCAGGTCCATCCACTCCACTAACTCGAGTCTCAATCTTAGTTATTTTGATAGGCTCGTTGATCAGCACATCTCCCATCTCCTGGTGCTGGCTTCTAAGGTTAGTGATAACACGCTTCTTCTAGCTGACATATATTTCTACTGAAAATTGAGGAAGCTTGGTGTTGTTCATCTTTAACTCTGTATGTACTTGCTCGCTAAGACAAGAAACACAACAAGGAATACATCTTGTCCAAAGAGACTCAAAATAGTTAGTCATGTAGACCAATCTCTCTGATACCACTTATTGGTCCTAAAATTAGAGGATAACATACGTAGCAGAAAAATATTGAACATATAAACAAGAATTTCACTCCTCTATTCTCATAACTGATTGTGTCTGGTCAGTTCTAGTTCTGAAAACTGGTTTGGTAGTCGAATCTTAACTTAGTTGATTTCATAAGATATACATCAACAACTTAGACAGTTGTCGGGTCTCAAAGCAGAAGGGGAAATCAAAACATAGCATGAAAGAATAAAGCATGTAAATGACACAAGATTTTCACAGTGGTTTGGAGCCAAATGTTCTACTTCCACTCTTCAACCATCCATGTTGAAATCACTAGAACTCATTCCAGGGTGATATAGCACGATCTGCGCAATCATGGGCAGCTCTTCTATCCACCGGCTATATGTGGTCTTGCCTATTCCACCGGGAACTCGCTCTCTTTAGCTTGATGTGCAAACATATCGCGCAGCCACTGATGCAGTATTTATTTTCACAAGCAAATACCTCACTTAATCTTCAAACAAGCAAGGGTCAAGTAGAAATTTATCGAACACATGGAATTCACTTCATCACAAGTATAAGTACTAGCTACTACAAGACCTCTTGATATTCAGGCAAGATACAAAAGTGATAGTTTGATTAACTAGGCAAGAAATTAAAGCGAACTCAATCAAGACAAAAACCTTGACAAAAGAGTATCTCCAATCCACAATCATATCATCAATCTCAACAACAACACTCATTCATCAACGAACGATCCAACCACTATCACAACACCAACAACTACAGGCAAACAAAAGAATTGAGATAAAGTCAAGTAGGAAGAAAAGAGGATTTGGGAAAAATAAGGTAACGGATCCTAGAATTGACTCATGCACTTCTATAGACCAATTTCAATCTTAAATGTGTTGATCAATTCACCCTACAGTAGCTAACCCCCTTCGTACCGGTGAGAAAGCCATTGATCATCTAGATTATTCAATATTCACGATATCCTAACCTAGAAAACTCCAAAAAGCACGTGAATTAACGACCTACATGCAAATTTTATCCATAGAGTCGAACTAAACATGTATGTACGATCCGTAGACAATCAAGTATGTGTATTGGCTACTACCTAATTGTCAATTTATCTAACAGATGGTGCTTAACCAAAAATATAAACATGGAATTAGATAAAAATCAATGCAAACACACTAAGAAGTGAGTAGAAGTCCAATTTATCAAAACATCAATCCATTACACCCATCAATCCTAAATCTCTCCAAAGTTTAGCCACACATACTTTGGCCTTGCACAATCACAATTACAAAGTAAGTGGAATTCATTACAAAATAGAAAATTAGGAAGATTTTTCTCTCAATTATGCCTCCTAGCTCCTTGATCTTCTGTTGCACACCTACTTCCTCCAATTTAGGTGGATTTGGCCCTCAATTTTGCCCCAAATCTAGATCTGAGCGATTACTTGATATGTGGTGATAATTTTGCCCCAAATTTAGAAAATTCGTAAGTGCAGAGATGGAGGTTACAAAGAGTGGTATTCTTTTAGCTTTGATTGAGTTGATAACCTTCTCCCTGTGTGCCTTGGTCTCTATTAATAGGTGCGAGCCTTGAGAAGATAGAGATCTAGTCCTTTTGAGATAAATTCAAATCCGACCAGTGGGAAATTCTGGCACGGTATGCTTTCTGTGTTGTAGTACCGTACGTAGCCTTGCAATAGGTTGACTTTTCTACCTTGTGTCTAAATGATTATTTTTTCCTTGTCTTAGGAATCCCAACTGAAAGATTCCGAAGCAACTTGGTCTTTGTCTCTGAATGATGCAAACTTGTAGAAACCACCATCTTCAAGTCAGCACTTTAATGCTTTACGGCTGGCACATTCTTTTTGTTTCTTTTTTGGGTCTTTACCAGTATTCTTCTTCTCTGAACTCAGGAACTAGTTGCTGATCTTTGCTACCAGCAACTTGTATGCTTTCAGCCGCTTCAGCACTTGTAGACGCCATTTGCTACGATACCCAAACTTGTAAGATATCTAGTTCCTATTACAAGTTTTTGAGCTTAGCTCAAATTCAGAGAATTGTCAATTCTATACATTTTAACTAATAAACTAGTTGATTCGACACATCGAAAATAGAATTACAACGTAATTTCTCTCTCTCTCTCTCTCTATATATATATAAATATATATATATAGAGAGAGAGAGAGAGAGTTGTATTCATTTCTGAACTGAATACCCTGAATGAACTATGTCCTAAGATCTGAACATCCATTTTTTTATCTAATGGTTTAATTAATGACACGTGTCAGTCAAATTTTTTAATTTATTTAATTTAGGGTATTTTAGGAAGAAAAAAGAAGGCAAGTTTTGGTAGATTTAATATTAATAGTAGTTACCTTATTTAATGCTCAATTAATTGATATTCATATTTTTCAAATATCTTTATTATTCAAAATGTGATTTCTTTTATGAATTCAACAACTCCAAATTCATTTTTCTCTACAATTTCATTCCGAATTATTATTGTCCTGCTCGTTTTTTTCATGGAGTGTGGCGATAACATTGAACACGGTAATCTCCTTTGATATTTATTTTTGTGGTTGTATTATAATATTATATTTCTTTGTTTTTCTAACATGGCAGAGTTGAGGTTTTCAACTTCTTCCCTATTTGAAACTCCAATCGTCACTCTTGTTTGATGGAATTTGAATGCTTTTTTTTATTGAGATTTTCTATAAGTGAAATTGTTTGGTACTGATTAATTATTTGGCGGCGAGAAACTGTACTCGCAGAATCTTGGAGACTTTCTGAGAATCGAGGAGGAAGATCATAGGAGGAGTCTCAACCAGAGCACCCCATCCAGTAGCGGTGGAGGATGCCGCAACTCATCGGGTCTGACGCTGAGCTTCATTCTCGGTGAGAAAATCAGACATTCTCCACCGTCCGACGAACCGGTGCGGCATGTTTAGTCAAATCGCCCATTGGTTGTTAATTGTTTATTTATTTTCTACATTGTTTGAACTCAGCTGATATGTAACATCGTACGCTGTTGATATTATCATTATTACATGTATCCAATATCATTTTATCAAAAATGTCCGTTTAATCTTAATTGATTTTTAATACACCTTTAAGATCATTGTTATCTTTATTAAATATAATTGTACGTTGTTGACATTATCATTGTTACTTGTACTCAATATCATTTTATCAAAAATTGTCGGTTTAATCTTAATTGATTTTTAATACACCTCTATGATCATTGTTATCTTTATTCAATATCATTGTAAGAATAATTAAAGTTGTTTCTGCATTTAACGATAATAGATTAGTGGAAGTTGAAATCGCACCCGATAAATCAGCCGGAAAACCTTATTTCACCTTGCAGTTTATCACACTTTGACAGAATTACCGTACAATGACACACAAAGCCATAAACAATGATAACGATTAACTTAAGATTATGGAATAAATCGTGGTGTATTATTTTTTTTGGTATCGCACACCAAAAATATGCAATATGATCTTATTTCTCTTTCCAATTTATAAGATAATAATGGAAAAAATCGTGGGGATTTGTTTTGGTAACTGAATCCAAAAAATCAGCATGCAGATTTAATTTTATTTCAAATTTTTTTCCATTTATGACTAATTTGTCCTTTTAATGATAGAAGAAGCTATCAACAATGATAATTAATGGCAACAGAAAATCATGGACGTCTATTTTCGAAATCAATGGCTGGATTTTGGTCTTTGTTAATTCATGGGCACATATTCAGCCTTGAATGCACCCATATATA
>JAPKLW010001531.1:0-42550 GCA_026898455.1 Plectranthus barbatus | reverse complement strand
AACTCCCCTTACCATGTGAAAATAAGAACTAATCTCGACCATCCAATGGGTGATCCAACGCTCAAGACTAAATAAATCCTGTCTGCATTATAGTGTAATGAAATATGCATTAAATGGTAATTTTGTAATATTTTTTCTCTCTCCTCTAAAATCATCATAAATCTTTAAATGATCATATCTCCTTCAATTTAGATTATTTTTTAATGTATCCTATATCAAATTAAAGGTAATTTAATTATCTTTCAAACAAAATCCCTATTGCATATGTTTCGATTTAAAAATCATCGTAAAAAATGAAAATTAGCGTTATATGCTTAATTCTCGTAACAGTACACGAATTCTTATATAATGAATGGAGTTGCACAATATAATGCATGAAGTTAGATTATATAATGCAGAATATGATAGATAAAATGCAATAACTTGTTTCCTACAAGATAAAAAAAATTAAAATTCATTATCTTTGCATACTGTAGATAATATCATAGTTGTTATAAAAGTCGATCATATATTACTTGTTTTCAATTATGTATTTTTTTATTAAATTATATAAATGTATATTACTATATTATATAATGCATGTTTGTTAGGTATATAATGAATGTTTGTTAGGTATATGATGCATGTCGAGGTCAATATAATAATGAAGTTATATAATGAATACAATAGCACAATATAATACTTGAAATTATAGTATATAATGCAAAATATGATAGATAAAATGCAACATGCTTTTTCAGCGAAATCATCACTCATCATTATATTTGCACTTGCTATGTATTATATAGTAATAACATATGCATTATAATGAAAGTAATATAATTTTCTCTAATATCATGTATAATATGCATAATTCTCGTAACAGTACACGAATTCTTATATAATGAATGTAGTTGCACAATATAATGCATGAAGTTATAGTATATAATGCAGAATATGATAGATAAAATGCAACATGTTTATTTCAGCAAAATCATCATTCATCATTATATTTGCACTTGTTATTATATAGTCATAATATATGCATTATAATGAAGGTAATATAATTTTTCTCTAAAATAAAAGTAATATTATATATAATAGAGGAAGTAATGTCGTATAATGATAGTAATATTGTTCTAAAATAAGAGTAATACCAAATTATAATGCAGGAAGAAGTTTGTTAGGTATATAATGAATGTTAGGTATATAATGCATGTTTCCTAGGTATATAATGCATGTTTCTTATGCATATAATGCATGTTTGTGAGATATATAATGCATGTCGAGATAAAATATGCAAACAGAATCTTAAATAAGTACAAAATGACAAAAATACCCTATAATGCAAGTTTTTTAGATAAAATGACCGAAAATTTTAGTAAAATCCTGAGTGTTCATTCATCAAAATCAATGGCGATGATTGATTCTTATTTTTTATGGTAAGAGTGGTTCTCACTGGATCGCACCCATATATATATATATATATATATATATATATATATATAATGGTTGAGTCGAAATTCCATTTATTTTAACATTATTTGCAACTCCAAAAGATATAGAATAAGGGATTTAATTTAATTTATAATATGAAATATATCTGACATGTTTTTAGGGGAATAAATAAAATTTGTGTATAAATACAAGTCCCAAAATTTACTCCCCCGGAAAAATCTGAAAACAAAGAAAAATGCATGCACATAATCATTCTCTCCCCCTTTGATCCCATGACAAAATGAAAAGCTATGTCGACGGCGGCGCGTTTGCGAGGCGTACAATCTCTTGCAATTCAGCGCCATGCTCCGCGCCGGGATCGCCCAAGAGCCGGGTTAAATTCTTGTGCAGCCACGGCGGCAAGATCCTCCCCCGCCCCTCCGACGGTCAACTCAAGTACGTCGGCGGCGAAACCCGCGTCATTTCTGTTCCCTTGGACATCTCTTTTCAAGGTACGTAGCACATCTTTTCATTCTCCGTATATAATTTTCGTTTACGACATTTAATCTTTATCTATGTATATTATATGGATTAAATTAATGAAATTGGCTATAACCATGCATATTTTATGAATGAAACTCACAAAGTTTTAAATTCCATTCGTATTCAAATCTTTTCTGTTCTGATATTGATTGTTCTTGGTTTGACATGCTGGTTTCTATCTCCACCAACTAAATTCTTTCTTACGTTGCTAAAATGTGAATGATTAGGGGTGTGATTGAAATAAGTTCTGTTGCTCGTGTTTAATCTATTTATTATCCATCGAGTTTCAATTTTTTTCTCAAATACTTTAAAGTTATAAGTTTATTCGAGTCTAAAATTACTTCTCTAAATTTGGATTATACATAAAATATTGATTATTTTTTTGAAAGAAAAGCTTATCTTATTTCGTGCTCAAATTCAATTTTTCTTATAATTGCATATTATCAACATTTATCTTTGTACACTACGTATAGTTTTGCAAGTCTTGATGTGTTGTCCGACGAGCCACTTCCGAATTTTGGTCCTGTTATAAATTTGAAATAAAATTATAATTTGTCACAAATTTAAAGCATAATTAATAGTTTGATATATATTTCAATAATATGATAATTTGTAATATATTTGTGAAAAATCATAAAATTTTTGTAATATATTTGATTCTTTATGTTCATACATATTACTCTTAAATTACAAAATATTAATTTCATGAAATTTATACTACTTTTAGCTAACGAGTTTTTTCGCTAACGATCAAATAATATAAAGTATAAACCACAAGTTTGCTCATTTATTAAACAAGCTAGCTTTACAGCAAAGTTCGAAATCTGAGTAGTTTGATTTAATGATAAAGTATAAACTTAATGTTGTTTTTGTGATATATATAGAGCTTATGAAGAGGCTGACATACTCGATAGAAGGAGAGATGATACTGAAATACCAACTGGCGACAGAAGATCTGGATTCCTTAGTGACTGTGAAATCCGAAGAAGACATGTCCCACATGTTCGACGAGATGGAGCATTACCAGTCGATGGGCTATCCCAGAATGCGAACCTTCCTCTTCCCCATCAACCATGTCATCAACGACAATCTCCCCCTCGACCAGCGCTACATCTTCTCCATCAACGGCGCCGTCTTCCCCAAACACACCAGCCCCACCACCACCACCGCCACCCTCGCCTCTTCTACCTGCACTTCTCCCAGGTCGCCCGACTGCCACGCCGCCGAGCCTTTCAACTGCGATAGCAGCAGCAGCAGCAGCCCCTGGCTCCACCAGAACCCCGCTGCGACTGCGACGGCGACTATGCCGAAGATCCATAGCTCACCGAGCATATGCAACCTCAATCTGATGAGCCAGTATTCCTCCCATCAAATGCATCCGCAATATTCCCCTTATCACAACCACTCCGGGTTCATGTCTCCGAATCTGACGCCGCCTTTCGATGGCCATAGCTACAAGAGCGGTGCGCTGAATAGGGTTGTGTCGATGCAGCAGCCGAGGGGGAGGGGTGGCGGCGATGGGGTGGTGATGTTCCAGTCGGATTCTGCACCTCCGTCGTATCGGTGTGGGTCTTTCAGAGATCAGAATCAGCAGAGAGGAAGTGGGTATTGCTCGAATTGCATGCACCATGATAACTGTGCGCATTTCGTTGATAGAAGAAGCATCGATAGAAAGGGGAACTTGCCATGATTCTTTCTGCAGATGCTTGCGAGGTGGGGTGAAAAAGATGGGGTTTTTTTTTTAAAGTATGAAAAGAGGTTTTATTCATGTTTGATGATAATATTTGGTTTTTTTTTTTTTTTTTGGAGAGATGCAATGCCAACTAATTCATTGTTATGTATGTATATAGATTGTGTGATTTGATGATACTTGTACAATGTACGAAATCTTTTGAATCGATTATCATTACCAAATCAATATCGTTAATACGCAGCGGATCCATATGGAGACTAGAGTGAACTTTAATTAAATGGTTTTTTTTTTTGAGTAAAAACAAACATTTCATTAACAGTCAACAACACAATCTTCAACAAGGTGCCGGAGCACAACATTAGGGAGATTACAAACATTGATAGTTCGCTTATGACTACGAACCCAATTAGCGATTTTATGAGCTACAATGTTATGAGAACGATGAATCCATGAGAAACAAACTCCCAGATAACCTTCCCTTTTTGGCCATGAAAGCTCCCTGCAGGCATGCCAATGCCTCCGTTGTTTCCACATCAACTCCATAAGAAATTACCTTTGAGGTAATGTTGATTGGGTTACCTGTACAATTCGTGAAGATTCCTGCTATCCCTCCTGCACCATCTCGGTCAAGAGATGCATCTGAATTGAACTTGAACCATCCCTCCATGGGTGGCTTCCATCTGGAATCTGTGATCAGCTAATTAGAAAGTATTTTGGGACTTGCATTTGCCTCCTGGTACTGATCTCGAGCTGCAAGCGCGAGCCGAAAGCATTCATGGACCTGACTGTCTCGTTGCTGGAAGATGAGCAGATTCCTCACTTTCCATCTCGCCCACAAAAGTGATGCAAAAATCTCAATGTACTCTGGAGGTTTTTCCTTGATGCTCCAAAATATCCAGTCATGTAATTGACATTTTTGTGCTCTCCTCATCAACATGAATTCTAAGGATACTAGCTTGCCAAAAGAAGCTGCTCCACTTGCAGTCTCTGAGAATATGTTCAGAAGTCTCCTCCGCCATACCACACTTCTCACAAATAGGGTCCAGAGAAATACCTCGTGATCGCAGCGCCCTCTTTGATAGGAGAACCCCTCGGAGGCATCTCCAAAGGAAGATCTGCATTTTTGGTGGGAGATTAATTTTCCAAATCCATCTCCACGTACTTGGGTTGTTGGATGACGAAGAGGCTTTCGGTGACAATGCATCTTTCATGCTCTTCGCCGCCCAATAACCCGATTTCACTGTGTAAGCTCCAGTTTTTGTGAATCTCCATTGGAGGCAGTCATCCTCATCTCTCTGTAAAACATGAATCCTCTTGATCATTCTTCTGATATCTTCTGGGAAGAGAGCATTCAGTTTTTCAAAACTCCAATTGTTTCCCTCAGTGTTAAGAAGATCCCTAACTTTATCAACATGCACACAATCAACATTTCGGGAGGGGTGAGTTAGAGGAAAAACATTTGTCACCCAATGATCACTCCACACCGAGATAGATCTCCCATTTCGTACAGTCTAAAATAAGTTTTTTTGAGGATTTGAGCACCAGCCAAAATGCTCTTCCAAGAGTAGCTAGGATTGTGGCCTAACTTCGCTTGGAGGAAAGAGTGCCTTGGATGGTACCAAGCCTTCCAACATCGGGCCAGAAGATAATTTGGGTTGGTAATAAGGCACCACCCTTGTTTAGCCAAGAAAGCTCGATTGAAGCTTTCGAACTCTCTAAATCCTAAACCTCCAAACTCTTTAAGAGCACATTGATTTTTCCATGTGCACCAATTAATTTTTCTTTCACTATTTTTCTGTCCCCACCAAAATTTAGCAATAGCTTGGTTGATTTTCTTAAGGATAGTTTGGGGGAGAAGGCAACAACTCATCGTATAGGTTGGGATTGATTGTACCACCGCTTTAATCAGAATAATCTTACCAGCTTGTGACATCGAGTTAACCTTCCATGTTTTGAGCTTCTTGTGCACTCTATCCACAATGAATTCAAAAAACTCATTTTTCTTTCTCCCATCATCCATTGGCAGCCCCAAATAAAAATCATGTTTTTCAAACACTTTTGTGCCCCAGATATCAGCCAGTTGGCTTGTTTTTTCGTGGGGAATGCTTCGGTTAAAGATCACCACTGATTTCTCAAAATTTATTTTTTGTCCAGAAGCTTTGGTGTACTCTTCCAGGATAGCTTTAAGGGTATGAGCTTCTATTTCCACTGCCCTACCAAAGATTAGACTGTCGTCTGCAAAAAACTGGTGTGAGATCACTGGAGCATTTCTACAAGCTTTTGCTCCAATAAGTCTTCTGTTATCCACTGCATGTTGGATGAGAGCTGAGAGTGCCTCCACACACAAGAGGAAGAGGTATGGGGATAGAGGATCCCCCTTTCTTATACCCCTAGTTGGAGTGAAAGGTTTGGACGGCTCGCCATTGATGAGAACGGAATAGGAAACTGTGGAAACACATCTCATAACCAACTTGACAAAAGATTAACAAAATCCCATTTTCAACATAATTATTTCCAAGAAAATCCACTCCACGTGGTCATAAGCTTTTGACAAATCAAGTTTGAGTACAAAGCTTGTCCTTCTTTTTACCTTGTTTGTTTTCTCACGTGGAGCATTTCTGCCGCAATCATGGCATTATCTGTAATCAGTCGACCCGGAACAAAGGCTGAGTGGGCTTGGTGAATGAGATCAGGGAGAAGAGATTTCAGTCTATTAGCAATGCATTTTGTAATCACTTTCATAATGACATTTCTTAGACTAATAGGTCGGAAGTCTTTGGGGGTGGAAGGTGAGGTTGTCTTAGGGATGAGAACAATGTGAGTGTAGTTGATGGCTTTTGGAGAGTGGCCATGGTTCAGGATTTTGAGGATTGTGGGAACGAGATTGGCTTTGATGGTGGGCAAAAATTTAGTGAGAAAAAGTGTAGGGATTCCGTCAGGTCCTGGTGCCTTGAGAGGGTGCATTTGTTTTAGGGCTTCAATGATATCCTTCTCCGAAAATGTTGCCATAAGTTTTTCATTTGTCTCATCATCCACTCGTCTACTAATAGCATCAAGTGTGGTGCTCATAGAATCCTCTGCCTCTGATTTAAACAAATCTTGAAAGAACTCACAGAATAGGGTTGCAATTGAAGTTAGATTATCTGTCCACTCCTTCCTTGTTCAGAATTCTTGTAATCTGGTTTTGCTTTTTCCTCCCTGATGTTGTGCGGTGGAAGAAGTTCGTGTTTTTGTCCCCTTCTTTAAGCCAGGTTGCTCTGGATCGTTGCCTCCACATAATCTCCTCTTTTGCTTCCAAATCCATTAGCTCCCTCTTTGTCCTTTTAGTGTCCAACTCTTTTTCCTCAGAATGTTCCATTTCTTGCAGATGAAGAAGTTTCTCTCGGTCTTCCTTGATTTGGTGACCGATATGTCCAAAGTGATCATGTTGCCACTTCAGAAGTGCAACCCTAACCTGAGCAAACTTTGTGCCAATTGTCTCAGTTGTGTGGTTAGACATGACTTGGTTCTATGTCTCAATCACCACCGGTTTGCATGACTCATCTTTTAACCACATTGCCTCAAATTTAAAGTGTTTTTTCCTTTTCCTTCTCCATATGCAGTTGGCTTTGCTACAAATAAAGATCGGACAGTGGTCAGATTGCACCCGAAACAAATGTTCAACTCTGCAATTGGCAAACCTACGACTCCAAGCATGGTTCCCCAAACATCTATCCAATCTCTCCTCAATGTTTCCCTGATTCTCCTGATTATTTGTCCAAGTGAATTTTTTGCCATAATAGCCTAAATCCTTCAGCTTACAGTGTTCAATCGCTTCCTTAAAAGCCACCATCTTATTTGTGGGTCTTGGAAGGCCTCCCCTTTTTTCATGCGAGTATAAAATCTCATTAAAATCTCCCAGACAAAGGCATGCCACATTGGCACCAAGATTCAGATCGATAAGGAGCTGCCATGTTTTGAACTTTTCATTTCCTCATGCCATCCATAAATCCATGTAATACGCAAATCCACACTATCATCATCCTTAATAACAAATGCATCAATATGGTGTGAAGAGGAGGATATGATTTGGACTTTGTAGGGAGGATTCCACATAAGACAGAGGCCACCATGTCTGCCTCGTTGCGCTTTCATACAATCAACAACATGGAAGGACTCAAAATCAAGCTTAGATATAACAGAATTTAGTTGGGGGTGGATGAGCTTTGTTTCCATCAGGAAGACAAAGTTGGGATGCTTTAGATTGATGATCCTTTTTAGCTCTTTAACTGTCAATGGGTTCCCAAGCCCTCGACATTTCCAACTCATACCATTCATTGTTCTCGGCGGGGCTGCCAGTCAACAGCCTCCACCATTGTGAATTATGTGGCATTGAGGGATAAAAATTTGAGGCGTTTATCTGCTACCTCAGTATCTCCAATGTTTGAATCTAGGCTACGGGGTCTTTTTCTCCCAATTTCTGGTGTGGGTCCTGGGTTGTTTGGTTTTTTGGTTCTAGCTTGTTTTTTCCAAGCTCTTATTTTGCTTCACTTTCATTTAGGATAATAGTTTGTTTTAAGCTGAGAGGTGAGTTTTTTATTGGTCGATAGGGTTGGGATTTGTGTCTGTGGGGCAATTTGGGATATTTATTGTTGGATTGATTGGTAGTTGGTCAGATTGGTTCCATGGGGTTTTGGTTGGCTGTTTTGTGGTTTAGAGTTTTAAGAGATGGCTGAGGGGTGGGACAAAGAAGTTTATTAACCAGTTGGATGGTGGGTTTTAAGGGGCTCGTGGGTTCTTTTTGTGACTGTGTTTTTTGGCTTGTGGGGGCATCATGGTTGGGAAACAGAGGGCTTTGTGGGTTCTTTGTTCGAGAATCAGAAGTTGGGGAGAAAAGGAAGCTTACTTGTCTTGGGTGTGGCTTCTTCACGGGAGAGGCTTTGATGCTTGGTCCAAAAAGTAACTCTAAAGGATTCATATCCTTCAGATCTGCCACAGTATCGCAGTACTTAAAGGTATGTCCGATAACTCCATCTCTTCCTGCTGACGAATAAGGAACACATTATATGTTGTGAAACTCACTTAACCACAACAGACCTAAGCTTAAGTCTTCTACACATAAAACTGACTTTACTTTGTTTTATTGAACCAGTGCAACTGTCTTTATTTACTTCTGCTGCACATTTAAACCTTCCGCTGCACAGTTTTGCACTCTGATTCAGGACCAACATCTTTGATCCCGAGATCGAAATGACAGTCAGGAAAAGAAACAGGGGGAAAGGAAAGAGCAACACAAGCACCGAGATGGAGCCACCACACAATCAAAATCAAGAAAAGACCCATAGAATCAAATTACAATAGCAAATGCTCTTCTGCTCATCCAAGAGGTGAATGAGATGTGGGAGGTGGTTAGACAACTAATGGCAGAAAGAGAAGCAGGGAGAGTGAAAGCTGCAAGGAGGCAAAGAGAGCTACAAAGAGAAATATTGCATAGAGAGGACTCCGATGATGAGGATCCCAATGTCCTAGCAAGGAAGTACAGATCACTACCTGATAATGGGGAATTTGTTATTGGCATCAATTCCAATAACTTTGAACTAAAAATGGTCTTATCTAGATGGTTTAGTAGAACCAATTCGGTAGCCGAGCTGTGCAGGATCCATACACACACCTCCGGATGTTTGTGGAGGTGTTTGACACTGTCAAACATAACGGAGCCAACCAGGATGTAATCGGGTTGAGTATGTTCCCCTTCTGATATGATCCTCGCCAGGAAGGTTTAGATCGCAGCCCAAGAACTCGGACGAACGAACTCAGACACGACGCGGAAGCAAATTGAAAACTGAAGATTGAAGGATCCAACACCTTTGGATTCGAGAACCTTCAAGTACCGTAGTCCAGAATAAATTCTCCTACGACCCAAGAAGCGAATTGACCCAACAACGAAGGATATATGTGAAGACACCACCAATGGATATGACTGTCCAATTGATTAGTCGAAATTGAATTCCTATGGATGAATAAGGAATTCGAAAATCTGAGCTTTCAGAATTGAAGGAGAAAACCTCAAAAATTTTATTAAACTGAAAACTGAATCAAAATTATTCCATACAAAGCCTATATATAGGCAACTCAAACCCCAAACTAATAAGGAAACTATAATTTCAAAAATTAACAATAATTTTCGAAAATTAACTTATTAATTCAAAAATTAAGAAAGCAAGGCCTAAACATGTTGGCCCAAAATAATGGAATAAAATTAAACTAAGTCCAATCACTACAAATAATTAAACTAATAATTTTTGGGTCTTCGTTTAATTCTTCCAACAGCATCAACTCCTTGGAAATATTTGCAGCCCAAATGCCTTTAATAAATAAACTCAATCCAGCCCTCAAAGTCCTTGCTCGAGCTCTAGTCATCGGCCCACTCGGAATGTAGACTATCGTCTCTCACAACTGCTACTTGGGCTCCATCATTCCCCTCCTCTTCAAGAGGATTTGTCCTCAAATCCAAGTTGTCACCTACATCAAAAGGACTTAAATCAGCAACATTAAATGTAGCACTAACATCCTACTCACCTGGTAAGTCCAACTTGTATGCATTATCATTCACTTTCTCCACCACTTGGAAGGGACCATCTCCGCGAGGTAACAACTTCGATCTCCGCTGCAAAGAAAACCTCTCCTTTCACATATGCAGCCAAACACGATCTCCAGGCTCAAACAACATCTTCTTGCGCCCTTTATTTGCTTGCTTCACATACTGCTCAGTACGGCGCTCAATGTTCAGCCTAGCCTTCTCATGAATCTGCTTCACAAAATCAGCTTGTTTCTGCCTATCAAGGTTAGTAAACTCTTGTGCAGGTAAATGAGATAAATCCAAAGGAGTCAAAGGATTAAAACTATACACAATCTCAAAAGGAGAGAACTGAGTAGCAGAATGAACTGAACGGCAGAATGAACTGAACGATTATAAGCAAACTCAACATGAGGCAAACATTCTTCCCAATTCTTAATATTATTCTTAAGTACAGCTCTCAACAATGCAGATAAAGTCCTATTAACTACTTCAGTTTGACCATGAGTTTGTGGATGACAAGTAGTAGAAAACAACAACTCAGTGTCTAACTTACACCACAAAGTCTTCCAGAAGTAACTCAAGAACTTAGAATCTCTATCAGAAACAATTGTCCTAGGTATACCATGCAATCTTACAACTTCTCTAAAGAACAAAGCAGCAACATGGGATGCATCATTAGACTTATGACATGGAATAAAATGAGCCATCTTAGAAAATCTATCAACAACCACAAATATAGAATCACTACCACGCCCAGTACGTGGCAATCCTAGCAAAAAATCCATAGAAATATCAACCCAAGCTGCAGTAGGGATAGGTAAAGGTGTATACAATCCATGGGAACTAGACCTAGACTTAGCCTGTTTATAAGTAATGCATCTACCACAGACCCTCTCAACATCACATTTCATTCGAGGCCAAAAGAAATGCTCATGCAACACAACCAAAGTCTTAGCAATACCAAAATGACCCATCAAACCACCTCCATGAGACTCTAACAGCAATAATTCTCGTAGAGAACACCTAGGAATGCACAGCTTATTTCTCCTAAACAAATAACCATCATGCCGAAAATACTCACCACTAGCAGATATCTCACATGCAGCATAAATATCATCAAAATTCTCATCAGATGCATACAGACTCTTAATGCATTTAAACCCAAGCCACTTAGCATCAAAAGTAGAGATTAAGGCATACCTGCGAGATAGTGCATCAGCCACCACATTTTCTTTACCTTGCTTGTACTTGATGACGTAAGGAAAGGTCTCTACAAACTACATCCATCTTGCATGCCTCTTGTTTAGCTTGTGTTGCCCCTTCAGATGCTTCAGCGACTCATGATCGGTGTGAATGATGAACTCCTTAGCCCACAAATAATGTTGCCATGTTTTTAAGGCTCTCACCAAGGCGTACAGCTCCTTATCGTAAGTAGGATAGTTCAACATTGCTCCATTCAGCTTCTCGCTGATGTATACCACGGGCCTCTTCTCCTGCATCAAAACTGCACCAATACCAACCCCAGAAGCATCACATTCAATCTCAAATGTCGTAGAAAAGTTAGGAAGAGATAATACCGGGGCATGTGTCAACTTGTACTTCAGCAACTCAAAAGCCTTCTCTTGCTCTTCTCCCCATTGGAACTCCACAGTCTTCTTAATCACTTCAGTTAATAGGGTTGCAATGGCAGAATGGGGTACAAAATGCCTATAAAAGCTGGCAAGTCCGTGAAAACTGCGAACATCGCCGACATTCTTAGGTGGGGGCCACTCCTTGATAGCTCGAATCTTCTCTTCATCCACCTGCACTCCATCTGCACTAACAACAAAGCCAAGAAACACCAACTTATATGTGCAAAAGATGCACTTCTTCATGTTAGCAAACAGTCTCTCCCTGCGAAGTACTTCCAAAATAGACTTCAAATATTCAAATATTCAAAGTGATCATCATAACTCCTACTATAAATCAGAATGTCATCAAAATGAACCACTACAAATCTGCCAATAAAAGCTCTCAAAACATGGTTCATAAGACGCATAAAAGTACTAGGAGCATTAGTTAAACTGAAGGGCATGACTAACCACTCATATAAACCTAGCTTAGTTTTAAAAGCAGTTTTCCACTCATCTCCCTCCTTAATCCTAATCTGATGATATCCGCTTTGCAGATCTATCTTAGAAAACACACAAGCACCATGCAACTCATCTAACATGTCATCTAAACGAGGGATAGGATGGCAATACTTAACCATAATGTTGTTGATAGCTCGGCAGTCACAACACATCCTCATGGTCGAGTCCTTCTTGGGCACAAGCAAAACTGGAACTGCACAATGACTCAAACTCTCCCTCACGTGCCCTTTGGCCAGAAACTCTCCAATCTGCCTCTCCAACTCCTTCGTCTCCTCCGGGCTGGTTCGGTAAGCTGGTCTATTTGGAAGGGTTGTTCCAGGCACAAAATCTATCTGATGCTCAATCCCACAAATGGGTGGCAGCCCGGCTAGGGTATCAGCTGGAAAAACATCCTCAAAATCCTGCAAAAAAGAGAAAATAGAAGGGGCTAGAGAATTAGGAATGTTAGTTAAAACCATATTCTCCTTGTAGATCAGCAACACCATGGCTTTCTCCTCCTGAACCGCCCACTTCAGATCCCCAACCCTAGCTAGAAATGATTGTTGCACCACCCCTTTCTCCTTATTTTCTCGTGGCTGCACTTCTTGGCCCGACTCCTTATGCAACTGGACTTGATCCTCATAGACTTGTTTAGGGGTCAGAGGAACAAGTGAGATCTTTTTCTGCTTGTAGTTGAAGGAATACTTGTTCGTAAAGCCATCATGCTTCACACGCCTATCGAACTGCCACAGGCGCTCCAAAAGTATGTGGCTTGCCTGCATGGGAATCACATCACACAACACTTCATCTTCATATTTCCCTATTTAAAACGGCACATTGACTTGCTTCACCACTTTGATGAAGCCACTATCATTCAGCCACTACAACTTGTATGGCCTGGGGTGCTTCATCACCTGTAACCCTAATTTCTGTACTATTGACTGACTCGCCACATTGGTGCAACTGCCTCCATCTATAATCATACTGCAGACCTTATCGTTGATATGACAACGTGTATGGAAAATATTCTCCCTCTGCTCCACATCTCCGGCTGCAGGTTGTGCATTCAAAGCCCTTCTCATCACAAAATTCAGCGCTGCAGGTACCTCAATCTCTTCTACATCTTCATCAGGATCATCCAAATCAGGCATCTCCGGGTCAGTCTCTTCATCAGTCACAATCTCTCCATCATCTCAAATCACCATGACTCTCCGATTTGGGCAATCGTTGGCAATATGCCCAAAACCCTGACACTTATAGCACTTGTGATCTCTATTATGAAAGTCAGTGGTAACAGATTTACCTTGAGCTGCGGAATCTGACCTGGGCTTCACAAACGGCTTCTTCTCCCCTCGAGACTGCTCCTCCTCCTTCTTCAATGGAGCTCGCTTAGATACTGAACCACTTCCAGTCTGGTATTCTCTCCAACCTGCGGGATTCTACCTCGAATTGCCCCTCCTCTTGAGCTGTCCCTCAATCTTGATGGCCATGTGGACCATGTCTTTCAGTCGACATAATGCTGCAGCTCCACCGTATTCTGAATCTCCCAATTCAATCCAGCCAGGAACCTAGCCATCGTCGCCTCTCTATTCTCCACGACATTAGCTTGGATCATAGCCACTTTCATGTCTTTATAGTACTCATCTACACTCCGGGTACCCTACCTCAAACCCTACAGCTTGTTATACAACTCTCGGTAGTAATGATTAACGCCTCCTCATAACAGCCTTCATCTCATCCCATGTCTCTATAGGCCTCTCCCTATTCCTCCTCCTACTAGTGACCAACTGATCCCACCACACGAGGGCATAAACTGAGAACTCTACTGCAACCATCTTTACTTTCTTCAATTCAGAGTAGTTGTGGCAGTCGAACATCATCTCCACCTTTCGGTCCCACTCCATATATAACTCGGGGTCATTATTTCCTTGAAAAGACGGGATGTTCATCTTGATTGTCCCCAGATTATTGTCATAAGAATCTTCATCGGCATAGTCATCGGTATCTTCATCTTACCGAGGATTTTGTCTCCTATGCGAGCCTTTGCCACGTCCTCCTCTCCCAGTACTCTTATGACTACCAGCTGAATCTCGCCGAGCCTTTTCTGTCATAGAGATCTCGAGGTTATCCATTCGTTGATGCATGACATTCATCTCGCTCTTCAGTAACCTAGTTAATTCGGATTTCATGGCCTCCATTAAGTACTTGACATGTCCACCACCAACTATGTCATCGTCTTTCAACCCCTCAGAACCACTACTTTTAGACATACCTGCATGAAAAGGTTAGATAGAACTTGGTTTACAACCTTGGATTGCAGCAGCATCAGGACATGGGACGACCTTCGAGCAGAATTCTTGTCCACCTTCTTCCCACCATCCGTGATCATTCAAAAAAAGATGGAGATTCCGCAGTTCCTTCAAAGAATTGATGAATCCTTGTTTGAGGCTTGGAGCAGCTTCAATGAACTGTTGAGGAGTTGTCCCGGACAAAGCTAAAAACTCAAGCAAGACCTCTATGTCAATCGACACAAAGGGTCAATGTCGACCAAGAGCAGGGATCGAGATAGAGCTCGACATGAAGGTCTATGTTGATTGACACTCCATGTGTCGATGTCGATCGACACAAAAAGCTGATGACGATCAAAGTGAAGACTAAAGTGAAGATTCATATCAATCAACACGCCATGTGTTAATCGACACGGGGGTCCGAGAAGGCAACTTACGCCATATTTGGATATATCTTTTATTTTAAGCGCAATACCTTTTGAGGTACAATTTCTCCTCTCTCTATATATATATCTTATGTAGTTTGAAATTCGACATACATTATTCAGCATTGGAGTTTTGAGTACTTTAAGATTCCTATTTTAATTGTAAGTTATTTTATGAGTTTTAATAATATGTCTTCTTTAATTCTATCCATGATTTGTGGCTAGAAACCGTAGTATATTCTAGGGCCTTGAGAAATCAATCTTGATGCATGTTTAATTGATTCAACTCAATTGCATGGTTTAATTTCTTGATTTAAATTAATTGAATCTAGATTTAAAGAATGATCAAGAGATGAAATTGAATATAGGTTTATAATTATCAATTGAAGAACTGCGAAGTGAAAATTGATAATAGGTAAAGGGATTTTAATACAATTATTTTCTTCTAAAAAAGAAGAATTAATTGTAGGGTTTAAATCTGATGTTTAATGGGATTGATTAGCATGTGTTCTTAAGACCGAGAGGAGATAGACATGTGTTAGAAATCTAGGGTTTAATTGCCAGACAAGGAATTAACTCCACCATAATATGATTTCCCCACCATTGCTAGTTGATTAATTATACATGTTGATAGATTGATTATCTACCCTGGAATTTGTATCTTTGAAATTCTGCTTTAAAACCCCTTTAATTTCTGTTTATGCAATCTTTACTTATAATACCAAAACCCTGATTTCAAGTTACTCAAACAAAAAAAATTGAAAACTACAGTTAGTACATGAAATACTTCCAATATACATTCCCTGTAGGTTTGACACTCAAGTTATAAATTTATTTTGCCACTATCTTATAATTAATCTGCTAGGAATATCAGTGATCAATATCTCAGGATCATCACTCTTATCAGTAGTCTGCTTTCTACATCGTCACATCCTCATCCATGCTTTTAACCTCACATTTTAGAAATAATGCATAGGGGTTGTGTATTACATAACACAGTGCCCCGAAAGATACACATATATGAATGTTATGACACACTTAGATAAACCATGGGTTCGACACTCGACTAATAAATTTATTTGGTCACTATCCTACAATTAATCTAGTAGGAACAGTAGTGATCAATATCTTCAGATCGTCACTCTCATTTAGTAGTCTGCTTTCTACACCGCCGCGTCCTCATCCATGCTTGTAACCTCACATTTTAGAAATAATGCATAGGGGTTGTGTACTATATATCTAGTGAACATAGTGCCCCGAATGATACACATATATGAATGTTATGCTACACTCAAATAAACCATGGGATTTTTATAAAAAGTTTTAGCTGTGTTTATCTAAATCATTTTCATCACACCGCATGCATGTAGATTCAGTCAACATGAAATCATTATATGTTTAACGTTTTGTGACTGGATGTTGGCTACTTCCAAGCCTTGATGAGCAGTTAGGAATAGGCTAATCATTCAATCTACTGTCACCAATAGTGCACTAGTCTTAGTATAAATTTATAGTGAACCACAAGGTTGTTGAACCCAAGGGAAAAGTGCAACGGCAATATTTCATGTACTGGACACAGTTTTTCAATTCGTTGTTTGAGAAAATCCAAGTAGAGAGAGGTTTTTATTTTCAATCAGAAAATAACTTTTGAATAAAATCAAATAAATAGAAGCACAGATCCTAGGGAATTCAACCAATCCAGTCAACATGCATAAAATAATCAATCCAAACCCAAATAATTATTATGGTGTAAAATCTGATAAATTGGAATTAATTCCTTGGTTGGGCAATTAAAACCTAGATTACTAGCAAGTGAATTTTACATTTTGAGTCTCAATAACACAAACTAGTCAATCTCGATAAACATATAGATTAAACCCTACAATTGAATCTTCTTTTTAAGACAGAAAACAATCATATCAAATTCTCTCTTCCTATTGTTAATTATCTCCTCTCGGTCTCAAATTAACAACTAACAACCTAATCCAATTTTCAGCTCTTGATCCTTGATCGATGCTAAATCTGCATACATAGCATAGAGCAAATACATTTATAAAACCCAGAGGTTGTCGAACCCACATGGATAGTGCTACGAAGGGAAATCATATACTGAATAAGGTTTTCAGATCTTTTGTTTGGGTAAATCAATTCAAAAGGGTTTTGAGTTTTTCAAAGCAATTAATTTAAAGAGAAAATTCAAATATGAAAAAGCACAGATTCTAGGGAAATCTACCAAACTGATCAGCATGAAAGAAATAAATATTCAAACCCACAAAACACAATTTTGGTGGAAAACCTTTTATTGTGGAATTAATTCCTTGGTCGGGCAATTAAAACCTAAATTACTAATTAGTGATCTATCTCATCTCGGTCTCAAAATACACCAATTAATCAATTTCATAAAGATCTAGATTTTCCTACAATTGAAATCTTCTTGGTCAGACAGATAATCAAAAGTATTAAACCCTAACTTCCTATTATCGATTTTCACCTCTTGGTCCTTCAATCAATAACTAAAACCTATTCCAATTTTCATCTCTCGATCCTTCAATTGAAAATAGATTTGAAGTAAAATCAAAGAGTTTAAACCAAGGGTTTGAATAAATAAATCTAAACAAGCATCACAGATGGAGAAACCCTAGAACCTGTTTAGGGTTCTAGCCTAACATATTGAAAGAAAACATTGCGAGGAAAAATAAAGATTGCATTAAAAGTAAAGGTTCAACAAAAAGTAAAGAGGAATTCTAAAGCAAACATAAAATAAAGGATTCAAAACTTAAAGATAAAAAGAAGGTTTTTCAAAACTAAAGGGGGGTCCCATAATTCTGAGCTATTGAAGAGTTTATATAGTAGTAGGGTTGAGGCCTTGGATGGTGTCTTGGCTCCAAAATTCGTCCCAATCTTGATATGATATCTTTTCCTTTCAAATCTTCAGTTTCGTACGACTTTGGGCTGAAAAATCACGCGTCTCGGCCAAGATAAGTCCTGCCACGGCCGAGATGGATGCTTCTGTCTCGGCCGAGATAGCCTTCATTTCGGTCGAAACAGAGACCGTTTCGCCACTTCTGACCCTTCTGCACAGTCTCACGGTTTTGGCCATAACTTTCTCATCCGAACTCCGATTGATCCGATTCCAGTTACGTTGGAAAGCTAACTCAAAGATCTTTCAAATGCCATGCTCCATTAGCTCAGATTCCAACGGTGGAAGGATTTGTGACTGTTTCTTCGAACATCTGCTGCTTTCGGTACGAATTCTCCATTGGATTTGGCCTAAAACCTGCGAAATCTTACCATGGCAAGCATAATACCCTCTAATATACACTCATGCTCAGTTTATTCAAGAAAATGTACTAAAATGCATACAATAAAGGAAAAACAATGCGATAAGAGAGTAGAAAAATGAGCTTATCAATCCTTCAATTGAAAATAGATTTTAGAATCAAAATCAGAGAATTTGAACCAATTAAATGTTGGGTTTTTTATACAGAAAGCATTTATTACGATGAGTATACATTCAAAGGTATTTCCTATCTGTTAACAAACTTACATGCGAGGAACAACAATATCCTCTTATCTTACTGATAGGGACGATCATACGACGTGTTGTAGATCGCAGAAGACAGTATGATTACTTCACCTAGTGAGATATAAATATTATCACAGCCGAGATAGCGTACGAGGATAACTCTGTCGGTGTAGGCTGCAGCATAGTCAGAAATAAGTAATCTGCCTTGATTACTTGATATGTTGGTACGTGCGATTGCGTATTGATTAGACCACAGTGAGATGTATTCTACTGTTTGACATCAAAGAATACAAGATCTCGATCTTGATTGAGTCCAAACCCTAACGAAGGTTCAGGGGTATGCACGGGTTGACTGTTGCTTTGACTTGCCATGGTGGAGAGCCTGAGTAACGTGCTCGTACACCCACATCTTGAGTAGCAGCAGTTCATGTATTACAACCTGAGACTGGAACTATGTAACCATATCCGAGTAATAGGATGGGGACATTCCCTGAGGAGCTCAATAACATTCATCGTGCTAAAGTCTTGCAGGCTGATTAAGTTCAAGCACGAGTGATAAAGTTTGAGTGGTACTGCTCAGGAAAATAAGAGATTAATTAATTGTAGATAGAGCTTGTCAGAAGCTCCGATTAATTAATGAATGTCCAGTAACCTTAAATATCGTGATTCTCAAGTAAATGCAGCCCGTTCTCATAACGTGGTAAAAAGGGGTAAGTTAGTATTAATTCTGTGGTGAAAAAGAATTAATATTAATTAAACTTATTGTGTCCTGGGTTGTTGGACATGGGAATTAATTAATTGTTAGGCCCACTTTATTATTTTCATTAGGTCCCAGGTCTGGCCCAATTAAATATGCTGAATTGAGCCCAGTAGCCCATTAGGGTTTGCAACCTTAGGTCTATAAATAGACAGTTCTCTCTCTGAAACCCTAGACACTTTAGAACATTCAAATCAGTTTAAACCCTAGCAGAGAGAGAGCAGGAGCGGCGACTCAGTGTGTTTGGGAGACGAAGTTTTGACTCTGGCCTACACAATCACAGTCATGTGGAATCCTCACCAGTAGTAGGATTGGACAACATTGGGATACAGATCTGAAGATCTAATCTGGAGAACAAATTCCTTTTCTTTTTCTCTTTATTTGATTAATTCTTGAAATCAGATCTGGTTCTAATTGTTGTTTTCGCAGTTTTAATCAAATCGTGTGGTTGAATCAAGGGATTGGAATTCAAATGCGAAAGATTCGATCTGAGACTACGAAGTTAAGGTAAACTCGATAATCCACTGCATTAAATTCATAGGAGCATGCTAGGTTTATTGAATTGGTAATTGGTCTCAACATCCATGAAACAATCCGGTTTATTTGGATTTGGTGATACGGTTCGCCATGAAATCCCTGCATTAATAAGGGGTTGATTTAATTGAATTACAATATGCTAATTGGATGGAGAATAACTCAAGAATCTGCTAGATTTTCTAGCCATACATGCTAAAAACACAAAGTGAAATAAACATATAGAATTGCATTACGCTTACTTGAAACATAAAGGAACTGAATCTTAAAGTCTTGACAATCTTCGGGGTCGAAAGCAATAAAATAAAGAAAACTGGGAAACTAAAGTAAACTGAATGCTAAAGTAAAATAATTAACTACTGAAAAATTAACTCTAGAAACTTAAAAACCCTAAAATCTCAATCTAATAGAGTATTTATAGAGGGATAAATTTTAGATCTTCATTAGGTATTAGGCTTGGAAAGGAAGTATCTCCAAATATGTCGTGAAATTGCCTTCTTGACTTCGGTGTCGATCGACATGGCTGTTAAGTCAATCTCCACTTTAATCCTTCATCACGATCGTTGCTCATCCTTCGTATCGATCGACACCCCCGGTATCGATCGACATGGCCGTCCATGTCGAGCCTTCTACAACCAGCTGTAACGGTCTACAACTATCTTTCATGTCGATCAACACCCATCATGTCGGTTGATGTGGAGGTCATGCTTTGGGTTTTTGGCTTGTCTTCCATGTCAATCGACATCCTGTGTGTCGACCAAAATAATAGTTTCTTCATTCCGGCTCTTTTCAACATTTAATTCATTTTTTACCCAAATACCTACAAAACTCACAATGACAAGTGTAATATCCTCTATAAAAGACTCATGCTCAATTATCACCCTAAACTAATGCAAATGCATGAAAAAACAAAGAAAAAAATGTGATAAGTGAGGCAAAATACGAGCTTATCAACCCCTCAAACTTAAACACTTGATTGTCCTCAATCAACAAAAGAATGAATCAACAGTTCAAGTAGAAGAGAAGTGCAATGCCTCACAAGATTCATCACAATCAAACTGACAATCCACATCACACCATCACTTTGTAAGAATTAGAAAATTAGTAAACCATGGAAGACTCACAAGTATAGTGTTTCACCCATTCACTCAAGTGTTTAGGATAATTATGAGAACACACAAGTCATGCAAATCAAGTTCTACCATAGACTTGAAAATATTCATATCTCCACTGCAAATATGTGCACATGAAGTCTAAGATCAGAAATGACTTTATTCAAGGTCGTAATGTAGGCTTTTTAGTGAAAGGTGTGGAAATATATGGTCAAGTAACTAAAATCAATTGAGTTTTGCACCCTCAACCAATCTAAACCACCATCTATCAATATCTACCATTCTCCTTAGATTTCCAATACAAACCAAAGCTCTTTTCCCCCTTTTTTTCTTTTCAACTCCTTTTATGCTCTTATAATTAATGTATAAATATTTTTTTCTTTTTGGAACGAGCTAATAAGGACAAACAAATATATATAATTTTTTTTCTTTTTTTTTCTAGAGCCCAACCTTTTCTTTTGTTTTTACCCTTCTAATAATATCTTATCTTCCTCAAACAATCCCAAACCCACTCTCATAGACAAAAGTGATCCTCCTATCACTTTTTCCAACTCATAGACAAAGAAAGAAAAACACATAGGCTCAAAAGAGCTGACTAGGGATAAATGTTCAAACATGACAGTGTATGAATATAAGCTAAACAAAGATGGCCTAAAATCATTTCTTAAACTTGTACACACTAGCAGTCTCAAAACAGAAACAAAGCAAGTTCTAGAGATACTCAATAATACAAACACACTCACAGTCAAAATAAAGCTCAAATCTCACACTTGAGACAATCATTTCTTCCATAGTAAACATCAAATCATCATCAAACATCATGCCAATGCAAGTTTCAAATCAATTAATTATGCGTTTTTCTACATTCAGGCATTCTCAACTATTATCCCAATCAACTCACACAAATGTCAATCAATTCAAATCTGGCATTCTCGCTAGGGTTCTATCATAGCTTGCAAGTCTTCTCACAAAACCACAAAATTTTTCAAAGTATGCAGAAATTATGCAAGAAATTTTAACTAGGCATGAATTTAAACTAACTGAAAGCAGTAAGTAAAAGGGAAGAAAATAATTTCAACCACATGTCCCCAAACTTATTCAACTCACCAAGGCAATAAATTTAAAAATCAGACTAGGGTTTGAAACAGTACCTCAATGATGGTCTCAGACACCAACTTTTTATCCTCCGGAGCAGTAGAACTCGAGCGACAGGGATTTGGGGCTGCTAGCACTCCATGTCGATCGACACCCGGAGTGTTGATCGATATAGAGCCTTCTTGTCGATCCTCTTCATGGTCGAAGGTTGCCCATGTCGATCCCTCTGTGTCGATCGACACCGTGTCGATCTTCACAGAGGCTCCGATTTTTTTTAAGGAACAAAAACAAACACGAAAATTAATTAAAAATAGAAAAAAAAACAAGTGAAATAATGGGTTACCTCTCATCCAGTGCCGTAGTTATTGTCGTGGCTCAACGATGCTTCTCCTCATCAAGATGGTCGGGTCCAGACTCGCCGTCCCCTTGCATCTATCATGTACACTATCCGATCTTGACTGACAATAGTGAGCTCGAAAGGATATGGTGTCATGATTTAAACAATTTAATTTTGGTGTAAAGTGTTTGGAGAGAGGAGGAAAATATGGTAGGGTGCCTTTACTTTTTAATTGAACAAATGGATGGAGATGGTGCGACGTAGGGGAGGGGTTGCCGTGTAGTTCAAGGCGAGAGGGCCTTGGTTCAATTTCATGAAAAAAACATAATTCAAAATGGAAAAGGGATGAAAAACAAGTTTGACTTGGAACTTGGGGTTTGAGAACATATAATTAAAGAGGAAAATGTATGTGTTGAAGTGATGACCTAATTTTTAGGTGTATTACCCCCATAATGGCAATATTTCAAAGTTATAGATTTAAATTTGAATTTCATATATCCACATTGGTGACAATATTTTCCAAGGATTCCATGGTTGGTTTCTCTTCTATAGGTTATAATTTGAATCAATAACATGTGTTGCCAAGTATAAATCACATGATGATAAATCGTTGTCATGACTATATAGTACAATCTTAGGGCAATTAGTTCTTGAGACTGAATTAAAATAACGACAGTCTGATTATAATTTGAGGTCTCATGCACATTTGTATATGTATACAACTGAGTGTTGTTTTTAGTGTTTATAAATTGGAATTGGTGGTTCAAAATATATTTGGGATGAACATATACATTAGGGGTGGCAAATGGGTCGGGTTCGGATTGGCGGGTCGGGTTGCGACCTGATAATAACAAGCGACACGCCAACCTGAACCCAACCCGTATATTTTTGCGGGTCAGAAATTTCAACCCGAACCCAACCTGTTTATTTTCGGGTCAACCCGAAACTGACCCGAAATGACCTGTTTAATTATTTTAAAAATTAAAAAAAATGTGTTAATTAATTTAAAAATTAAAAAAAATGTGTTAATTAATTTAAAAATTAATAAATTGTGTTAATTATTTTAAAAAATAAAAAAATGTGTTAACTATTTAAAAATTTTGGTTTTAGGCTATATTTTATTTATTAAATTTTTATGTAATTATATTTCATAAATAATAATAATAATTAATATTATTGGTGGGTCAAATGGGTTCGCGGGTCAACCCGAGATTGACTCGAACCTGACCTGAAAATTAAATGGGTTGGACGGGTTGACCCGAAACTGACCCAAAAATTAATTGGGTTGACCCAACCCATTTTTTTCGTGTTGAGTTCGTGTCGGGTTGGAGATTGCCGCCCTTAATATATATATTAGGGTTAAATCATTATTTGTTCTATACTTGTTGATTAATATACATAGAACTAGTTAATTAAGTTTGATCGATCAATATTTATTCCGATAAAATAAAGTGCATGCATAGAGACAGAATTAATTTGACTTGAGACCATCTCCAACAAGATTTTCAAAATGCAATTTAATGGCAAAATGAGAAAAGTTCAAGTCCAGCCGTATCCTTATTTTGCTATTTGCATTCCCATTTTGGCATAATATGAATAGTTCGCCTCCATTTTTTAAGTTAAACTATTCAGTCCAATTGCATTTTTTCCTTTTTTATTAATTTAAATAAAACCTCTTTTTTCTCTTTACTTTTATCTTATATTTTGTTTTTTCTTCTAGTTTTTATTTCATTCATTTGTTTATATTTTTTTTTCATTTTTCTTTATTTTAAAGTTATATAAATTTATACATATATAAAAGCATATTTTTCTCTTTCAAAAATAGTTGTAGAATATATCTTATAATTAATAATAAATATGGTAATATGTAGTCGTTAAATTTTATAATTAATTATTATATTGAATATATATAAATATATAAATATGCCTTCTAAAGTAGATTTTATATTTTTTCAAGGGCCAATTAATTATATTTGAGGAGGTCTCCGGTTAGGCACGCCTAAATCGTTTAGGCGTGCTTATCCATATCCAAATCTTAAAGGAAGTATACTCTAGTTTCAAAAGAAGTATACTCTGCTCTCAAATGAAGTATACTCTATTGTCATTTGTCCATACAAAAGGAGTATACTTTACTCTCAAAGGATGTATACTTTGAAAATGAATATATCCGCTTTGAAAATGGATATATCTGCCAAAACCGTTTAGGTGTGCCTACGGAAGTTTTTATCATTATATTTTACATTAATGCGTACATAAATAATTAATTTATATTTGAGTAGTGATCTAAATATCATCAATATTGATGAACAACTTATTGTGTCCCCAATTCAGTGTGCAAATAATTAAAACATTTTATTTATAATTAATAGATTATAATTTTGATAAAATAATATCTAAGTGTAATAAAAGTTAAATTATAGTTATATATATATATAGGGAGCGGATTCAGTGAGAAAATTCTTAACGTGAGAAAGTGAGAAAGATGCTTGATTGCATTCACGGTATTGCTTGATTGTATTCAGGTCGTTGCTTGATTGTGCTTTAGTTGTTGCTTGATTGCATTTTAGTTGTTGATTGATTCAATATCAACCATTGATTTTTTAAGATCTGATGGACATGATTTGTGCTAAAATTAAAGAGAGATTCACTCAAGTTCTAAAATTAAAGTTTGTGCTAAATAGGAATGAATCTCAGCCCTTGGATTGATAGCATCAATGGTTGAGATTAAAGCATAAAGATTAAAAAATTAAGCATAATTTTCGTTCGTGCTTAATTGCTTTATAAATCGTGCTTAATTCGATTAAGCATGATTTATAAAGTAAAAAAGCATAAAATCTGGGAAAATATTTTATCTCAACCATTGAATTTTTTAGATAAATGGTGTAGATTCATTCCTATTTAGCACAAACTAATTTTTAGTATGTGAGTCACTCCCTATATATATATATATATATATATATATATATAGATGAGATCATGTGAGAAAATATCCTCATGTGAGAAAAAAGAATGAATCATATCCATTAGAATAACTATGACTTTTTAAATAAACACGTTTCACACAAACAAAAAATTAGCTCATTGAATGAAACACTTCAATTGTTCTCTTTTTTTTGTCCGTCTCTTTTAATTGTTCACTTATTTAAAATGAAAAATTAATACACACTGATTAATAAAATATTTCTCTATCTCTACTCGCATTGGTTATTGAGCCAAAAGTAAAGTGGACAATTCATCCGAGACGGAGGGAGCATAATATAAAAAGATTAACTAATTTTCTTATTGATAAAAAATATTATATGATGCACATCGCAGATAATACAAACTAGAATGTGTATCAAAGGGCATGTGCCAAAAATTAGCTTTTGCTTATTCTATGAAATGTCTCACAAACTATAAACCGTTTAAGGTGGACTTAAAAGAAATTTTAATAAATAGTTGATAACACGTTAACTCAATCTTGATTCTATTTTAGTAATTTTTTTCTATATATTCTACATTACTTTAAATCATTTTTAAATGTCTTTAATTGTGTTTCGAATTCATAACTTATAAAACACATATAAAATACTTTAACTACATTGGTTCTATGCAGTGGTTAATCCATAAATTTATGGTAGGGGGTTCCATCAAATTTTTATAACAAAGAAAAATATACAAAATTGAATAAAAGTGAAAAAAAAAATTCATGTTTATCTATATTTTCAGCCTCCTAATATGTTTTTATTCCTATTTTTAGGTCATTTTTCTGCCTTATAAGATGAAAAATGAAGGAATTATACATAAAAATATTGGATCAATACATTATTAAAATCGAAAAATATTCAAGTTCTGCCATTAGGCATGGCCCTAAGTTAAGGACAATCTTAATTCTAATTTATTCATATCCTTTTGAACATATATCAATAAGAAAATCCCTATATAACTTTTGAAGAAAGCATTAAGATCCTCCATTCTTTATTTCTTACACAAAAAGAAAATAATGCAATGATGTGGAAAGAAAGAAATCACCACTATATAATGGTAGAGTTCAATTATATAAAGTTTATGTGAAATTGATTATGATTATGATAAGGCCATAAAAATCTTTCCCTTTTTGACTGGTAAAGTAAAGCTAAGTCATCGCACTTCTGTCTCTCTCCAAATTCTCCTTTTCGATACGATTCAAATTTAAAATTTCAATGCTGAATCACTACTACCATCAAAATCTCAATCAAGATACCAAATGATGCATGTCCACCCAAAATTAACTTCAATTCTTTAATTTCTATCTCCTTCATCTCCACTACACCCAGCTTCCCGTTTTCCTCTAGATCTGAGTTCGCTGCGGATACCTAGGGTTTCAAGGTTTTTCAGCTCTAATTGTGCAGTGGGAATCACGCTCGCATAATAATCTTAGGAAATGTATGTGTGTACGTATCTGTTATTTCGCAGTCAAACTTGTTTGGGAGTTTCGAGCTGATTGCGAGGTTGAGAAATTCCAGGTTGGTTCATGGGAGTTTGGAGCTCAGATTTTTTGGATTGTTTTGTTTTCTGAGGGAGTGCACTGTTGATTGACTTCAGTTGATCCAAGGTTTTAGTATGCCATTCTTTCGGCTTTTCGGAAGTTATAGTGACAATTTAGGTTTCGTTACTTTCTTTGTTTCAACTGAGAACCGTACTGAGTTGGGAAGAGACGTGTGGGTTTCGAGATAAGGAATTGGAAGTGTGAAAGATGGCGCTTAAGCTTCCAGCTGCAGAGGCGGCTCAGGTGGCCATTCAGTCGATTGGTCGTGGATATGACATTTCCTTGGATCTTAGACTTAAGTATTGTAAGGGTGAGTCACGTTTGATTGATATTGATGAGGATCAGGGTCGAGAGATTGTTCTTCCTGGTGGAGTCTCAGTTACTAATGTTTCAAAATCAATCAAATGCGATAAAGGAGAGCGCACAAGGTTTCGTTCGGATGTTCTGACTTTCCAGCAGGTTAATTAGTTCTCATTTGTACTGTTAGTTTATTGCATATTCATTTGTCCTGTAGATGAATCCCAACCTTATTTGTGGCATTGGTGCGCGGAGCTTTTTGTCTCTAATAAACTATTTGGGCTCAAGGACTCTTTTGGTGATTAATTCTATAAAACCTCCTCATTTTTTGGCCAAAATGTGATCGTGATGCTTCTCAAACTTTTCTAGATGTCCATTTCTGGTCCTCTTTTGTCACCAATGCTTTGTCGTGATGTTAACCACTCAATGTTTTGTACATAGTCTCTGTGATAGATTATATCCAAAAATCATACCCATATCTTCACATTCCAGATGTCGGAGCAAATAAATCAGGAGCTATCATTGACTGGTAAAATCCCTTCTGGGCTCTTCAATACGATGTTTGAGTTCTCTGGTTGTTGGCAGAAAGATGCAGCATGCACCAAAACTCTTGCATTTGATGGAATGCATATAACACTGTATACAGTTGCACTAGAAAAATCTCAGATGGTGCTTAAGGATCATGTGAAGAAAGAAGTTCCATCAACATGGGAGCCAGCAGCATTGGCAAGGTATGTCTTGGGATGCCTTCTCTAGAAGTATATTGCAACACCAGTGTTGCAAGACTCCCTTCTGTCCTTTTGGAACAGGAATGCCTATGCTTGATTATTTATGCCAGCATGCATAGAAAGCCTCTAGTGAATTCATGATCCTTTTTGGCCCATGACATAGTGTTTCTACTTGAAGGAGGGATAGTTGACTAGTGGCTGGAGGAAACACCTACACAAACCATTACTTGAAGGAGGGGTAATGGACTAGAGCTTGGAGGCAACAATTATAGAAACCATAACATTTAAATCATAACAAAGTTGCTCTAGGTTTTCGACGAATGCTGAGGCCCTGACACGTGATAAAGTATCACGTTCTGGGGTAGTCTTTTAGTTTCGCTTGGATAACATGAACAAGGTGGAACACCCTACTGTCCACCAGACAAATTTGAGCTTGCATCATTTTGTCCCTTGCTGCCGCATACTGAAATATTTTTGTCAACAAATAAAGATGACCAGTTATGTGTTTATTTATTCCTGGAAAAATCTGAAGCAAATAGAGAGTCACTTTTAGTTGTAGTTCAGCAATCAATGTATTCATTTGACAGTCTAGTAATCCTGCACTCCTGCATAAACTAGACAGTATTTTATCAGGTCTTTTTTTAACTTAAGTTATCTATTACAACAACCAGTCACTTCTAATGTATCAAATACTTACCAGCATCAACATGTATGATACTTTCTCATTTATGATTATTACAGTTTTGTGCTATAAACTCTACTGTTGTTTGAATCTCCTTCTGTCAGGTTTATTAGTAAGTTTGGGACACACATCATTGTTGGTGTAAAGATGGGTGGGAAGGATGTGATTTACATGAAACAACAGCATTCTTCATCACTTCAACCAGCTGATGTGCAGAAAAGATTGAAGGTGTTAGCTGATAAGAGGTTTTCTGATGCAAATGGTCAAAATGAACGGGGATCCGACCAAATATACCAGGTTGAGAACGTTTTGACCAGTTTTGGTTGTTTTACTCTTTATCAACGAGAATGATCTACTCTACTGTGAGGACTAAATGTACTATTCCAGAATTGATATTTCTTGCGTAAACTTATTCTGATCAAGGAGGAATATATAGTATATCTTGGTGGATATTTCTAATTTCTGCGGGCAAGAAATCATAGATCTAGATTTTGTTTATTCTGAGAATCATCGTAGTACGTGTATTCTGTTATTGTTATGAAGAAACATCAATTTTAATCTAGTCTATAAATGTGGCATATATCTGGATGTGATTCTTTCACTAGTCTATGTTTGTGGCATTCATCCTGCTGGATGCTATTTTTCCATTTTTCTTCTTCTTTGAGTTCTCTTTTAACATTATGCGTGGATGGAGGATCAACCTGAGTAAACACATTTATTGCTTGCATGCTTTTCAGACCATTAGTTGAAATAAGGAAGATATATTCTAGATCACTCCCCCTCCCCCCACAACACCCAAGGTTACAATCTCAAATCTTTGGAACCCCCGTCTTCTATTGAGGAAATGATTGGCCTTTTTTTTTTTTTGTTCCCCTCAGTCAATAAAGAGCATGTAAAAGTTTATGTTAGTCCAATAAATTGTGCTTTTGATGATTCAGTTTTATTGGGAGGGACTTTCTGATTCAGCTATACATTTCATGGTGAAAGTCATAAGTTTTGGTTCTATGTAGCTTTCTGAGTGGAGACTTAGGCACGTTTTTAACTAATTCAAGTTACATATTTTCACCTGCCTGTTGAATTTCTTATCAAATCAAAAGATTATTATATATGTTATGATCATTGAAGAGCCATATCCACTTGGTTTGAGTGTTTTTGTTACTTTTCTTCTATTACAGTGTTAGTGACAGATAGTTTATGCAAACCTATAACAAAAGCAGTCATCAAATTGACTTTGTGTTGTTTAGAAATATTATCTTTGTTCTTATTTTGTTAATTGGTCTGTACATTTTTTTCTTATATGCATCTTGAATTCTCTTGTTTATCAGTTTGAAACGAGAGAGACCCGGCTCAGGTTTGCAGATATCGGCACATCAAGTTCGCATCCACACAAAGACGTACACCTTCCATCTTTCACTCTGCAATCTCATTTGTTTTTTTATTTACTGATACAGACTTATACTTTTATTTACTCATTCATTCCACTAAATAATAGGATACTGTTAGCATCTGCAAAAGGAGAGGTGGAAGTGATAATGCAAATTTGAACCATCACGAGTGGCTCCGAACAGTTCTGAAAGAGCCGGATGTTATTTCAATGTCATTTATCCCGATAACATCCCTACTTAATGGTGTTTCAGGAAGTGGCTATTTGAGTCATGCTATTAATCTTTATTTGCGCTGTGAGTCTGCTTTAGTTTTTTTTTTTTTTTTTGAGGAAAGCTTTAGTTTTATTTCACCTCAATTACATTTACTTTGAAAGGGAAGGGAGGCTCCTTCGGAGGTTAGTTTTTATTGGGGGAAATAAACATCTGGACTACCCTACATGATAATATATTTGCATCTTCATGTGTAGCAGACTGGCAGTCTGATGACTGGATATTTTTATATATTGCTATTTTCTTTGTTGCAGATAAGCCACCGGTTGAAGAACTCCATCAGTTTCTGGAATTCCAGCTTCCTAGGCAATGGGCACCTGTATTCAGTGATCTTCCTCTTGGTCCTCAGCGAAAACAGCAAAACACGTCTTCTCTTCAATTTAGTCTTATGGGCCCCAAACTTTTTGTAAATACCTCGGCGGTAAAGATTTTCTTTTCTAAAATTTGTTGTTTTGAGTTTTCTGCTTATAGTTTTAGTGAAACTCAGAGTTTGTGCCAGTAGATTATCTATAGTTCTATATTATAAATTTCATTGCATGGGAAAAAAAACTCTGTTCATGGTGATAAGATATGATACTCTAGTAAAAAATTCCTGATGTGCCAGTGAGTGTTAGGATAAGCTCAGTATGTGGTCACACCTTTGATAGCTAAGTTGGACTTTTCATGTTCCCTAGGAGGTGTTGGACTCCTTTTGATAGCACGTAAAGGAATATTTTTCCTTGCCATCTGTTTTATTCATCAAGTACTAATGCTTTCATCATTTGAAGATTCTGCATTTTTTATGGTTGGTATTCATATTTGAAGTGTCATTGTAAGGTAACTAAATAGGAATGAATCTACACCATTCATCTTTTATGGTTGGTATTCATCATTTGAAGTGTCTCTGTGTACATTTTGAGTTGGAGCAGGAGGGTGGCTGAAAAGTTAGATGCCACAGGCTATTTTCACACAACTGATTTCTCATAATTGGGTATTTTGCACTCAAATTATTGGGTTATTGTATGTTTTGATGAAATCAAATTATTAAATATGAATAAGCGTTAGTTGTATTATGATTTAGTCTCTTTGGAGTTTGCATCCTAGTTTTCGATTTTCCATGGCATATATTCATCTCAAAATATAAATGGTTGTGATTAAAACATTTTTCCAGATTTTATGCTTTTTTGCTTTATAAATCATGCTTAAGCGAATTAAGCATGATTTATAAAGCAATTAAGCACAAACGAAAATTATGCTTGATTTTTTTATATTTGATGCTTTAATCTCAACCATTGATGCTATCAATCCAATGACTGAGATTCATTTCTATTTAGCACAAACTTTAATTTTAGCACTTGAGTGGATCAATATATATATATATATATATATAAGATAACAGATGTAATTCTGGAGCATTGTTCTTTTCTGTATTTTAATACATTATGTGGCTTATGAATTGATCTTTTCGTTCTCATTAGCTTGCTTTCCCCCCTTCCCCTTCCTGGAGCAACATTTAGTGTGAAATGAATGGATCAATTTTGCCTTGATAGTTACTGACATTAAATGTTCATCATCTCCATTCCATGGTGAATGAACTGCAAAAGTGATCAGATAGGTCTTCTGTTATTGCTTAGAACAGTGCGTAATAATATAATATGGGAATTTCTATTATTCAGAGCTGTTTCTTGGAACTTAATTACTGTATATTAACTCTGTTTTACTGAAGTCCTTTATCAAGTTATTTTGCTAAGTTATCAATGCCTTCTGAGCTGTTTGTAGTTGCACCTGAAAATGATATTCATTATGAGGTGCATCCCTTGAAAGCTAATTAACAGTTTTTCAATTTCGACAATTCTTTCAGGTTGATGTGGGTAAGAGGCCTGTAACTGGTCTGAGATTGTATCTTGAAGGTAAAAGAAGCAACCGCTTGGCTATTCACTTGCAACACCTCTCCTCTCTTCCAAATATTTTCCAGCTAGAGGATGACCCAAATGGCAGTTTTTGCCAGGAATCATGTGATCGAAAATATTTTGAGAAGGTGCAGTGGAAAAACTTTTCCCACGTGTGTACAGCTCCTGTTGAATCTGACGAGGAACTTTCCATTGTCACTGGAGCACAATTGCTGGTTGGAGATCATGGATTTAAGAATGTACTTTTCCTTCGTCTACGTTTCTCAACTGTGAAAGGAGCGGTTTCAGTTAAGTACCCAGAATGGGATGGATCCCCTGGGTTGACACGCAAATCTGGACTTATTTCAACTCTGATCAGTCACCACTTCACAGCGGTCCAGAAACCACCTCCACAGCCGGCTGATGTGAATATTAATTCTGCAGTATATCCTGGGGGCCCTCCTGTTCCTATCCAAGCTCCCAAACTCCTGAAGTTTGTTGATACGACAGAGATGACAAGAGGGCCGCAGGAACCACCTGGGTATTGGGTTGTTTCAGGAGCAAGACTTGTAGTTGAAAAGGGAAAGATATCTCTTAGGGTCAAGTATTCACTACTTACGATCGTTCAATCCGATGATGATGATGAGCTGGAATAATATTTCTATAGCCTATCAGTTATTGTGAAGTGGAGCAATTTTGGGACCAGTATCTTGGAGGATGTCTGTTTCCATATTGGTCGGCATTCTAGACATGCCACAACGTACCAGAATTGTAGATTGACCGGCTGCACATCCATCCAATTTGACTGTGTTGTTGTAGCTACAGAAACTCGGATTCATGTTTTTTTTATAAAAAAAGATGAAATTGAGCTGGAGGTGTTACTTGTCTTGTTCCTTCTTCCGTGTTGCAGTATACTCGTGATATTTATTTCATTGTTGGAATGCGCCATGTTGTGTTTTATTGGAAACAATTCTGCAAAAGATGTGTTAGCGGCTGGCATTCTTACTTTATGTCTATTCAAATGTCCTTATTGTATCTGTAATTTTGGACACATATAAGATGTTTTAACTACTTATGTTCCGAGTTGGGGACTTAATAGCTTGTGATTGATTTTGATTTTAAATTTTAATAAAAAAAATGCATTTATTTAAATTTATATATTCTGATAATCTCACCACTTATTTAAAAGCACATTTATTTAAATTTATACATTCATATAATCTCTTGCATTGGACCTTTTGATTATAGTTAAGATGTTTTTACCACTGTGTTCCTAATGTGGGACAACTTGTGATTTTTATTAGTAGTAAAATATTAATTTAACTTGCACATTCAAATATTTTCGAGAAAGTTTGAACTTATGACCTTTTGGTATTTTTACCACTACATTTCTAAAAAAAGGGACATACAACCTATGATTAACTATACCCAAGTTGTTGCAATTAATTATAATTGAGAGATGTCAAGCTATTAGCCATCAATTGGACTAGTGTATTGAATTTCAAGTTAATTTAATTTGGTTGTAGGCTATTTGGTCTGAGTTGAAATTTTTCTTAGCTAAAAAATCGCAATCCTAATTCTTCAATTTTTGGTCTAATCCATCGGGCCAACAAATTTACGCATCACTTTTGTTTTTTTATTTTACAAGATTTTTTATGCTACTATTTTTTTTTTCTCTTCTAATATTTTAAATGATAAAAAAAATCTATTCTATTTCACAAAAAATCCAAAACACAATGAACTTTATATATTAATCAGTTGTTGGTCCCCGACCAGAGTAATAGCGTATGAGAAAGCAGAAATAAATAATTGGGTGGATTTGGGTCAGCTATCAACAGACTTTTGATAAGTCAGTTGGCAGTTATAAAAATCTAAGTTCTCTGACAATTGTTAGATTTCAAATCAGTTAATTGATGTGCCGAGAAATGAATAACTGAAAGCAAAAAATAAAATCGAGTAAATGAGACATGATATTCATAATAGTTTGGGAGCAGAAAATCACTATGTTCACTCTTCGGGTTAGCTTTCTGACCTGGAAAATAAACGAATCGAGTTCGGATTGGCATGTACGTATTATTATCATATTACATCCGACCCTCCAATATGAATTCAATCCAACTACTGATGTATATACATATATGTATTTATTTATACATCTCAATTTGCTGATGTCAGACAGACGAATACATCTCATTGCGGTCCATCAATACGCCACCTCTGCGTACCAGCATGTCAAGTAACCAAGACAGACTACTTATTCCGACAATGCCGCAGCCATCCGGACAGACGTATCCTCATACGCTGTCTCGACTGTGATCAGGTTTATGTCTCACTAGGTCAAGTGATCATACTGTCTTCTGCGATCTACAACACGACGTATGATCGTCCCTATCGGTGAGACAAGAGGATACCATTGTTCATACATGTAAGATTGTTAACAGATAGGAAAAATAAATCATTGTATACTCATTATAATAAATGTTTTTAGTATACAAAACCCATCATAGTTGACATCTTGCCCTCGATGCAGGATTCACAGACTTGATAAGGTACAGCCGGACTAAGTCCAATGTACCGTCATCTGCAAGTCGCTGAATCCGCTTCAAGCTGATGTGACCCAGTCTCAAGTGCCAGAGATATGTAAGATCCTCATCAGAAGAAGTAAGTTTTTCTTTCTAGGATTATCAATTACGGATGAATTACATGCAATACTTGCGGAAGACTTATGATTACAGTTAATAACATTGAGAGAATTATTCAGCATTCCACGACAGATAACACTGTTATTACCAATGATAGAAACACTATTATAAAAAATAACTGAATATCTATCAACTTAAAGTTTGGAAACTGAAATAAGGTTTCACCAAAAATCCGGCACGTACAAAACATCTCTCAAAGTTAAAACAGAATCATCAAAGTACAAGGTGAAATCTCCAATGGCAGCTGCACTCACTTGTGCTGTGTTCCCCATTGAGATGGTAACCTCGTCATTCTTCAACACCCTCCTCGGTGTGTACCCTTGCAAAATGTAACAAACATGATCAGTAGCTTCAGTATCCACTACCCACGAATGAGTAGAAACCGATGATAAACATGTTTCCGTTACAAATGCAAATGACGTACCTTGTCCTTTAGCATTCGGACAATCCACCTTTTCGCATTCAGCACACCTCTTCTTCTTTGGAGTGACTTTAACCCTCTTCACCTTCTTTGACTTGCTTTCACTGACTGCTTTCCTGAGCATGCTTTCAGCTCCGTTAGATGATTAAGATCAAGTAATTGATCGACAGTAGACATAGACATATCTGAAACAATAAAAATCTTAAATAAGAACATACATGTAGAACTTCGAAAACAAATGTATTGAAACCCTTTTAATAAATCAAATACAAATGTTTTCCACTAATTGCCCAATAGTTCCCACCGCAAGCTACACTCGTAGACGTTTACGATGTCACCCTCAACCACAACTGCGGGTTTTAAGCCCCAATCCATTTAATTTCACTACCATGCCAGGAAGCTTCTGACACTAGAAATTAATAATTAGTGAAAACCTTAGACCAAGCCATCTCTCAAGAACAGGGATGCAATTCTTGCATTATATTCTAAGATGCTTCTAAGCCATTCACAAATTTAACTCCGGCCAAAAGAGACAGTTTAGCATGACACGTAACCATACCGCACAGCCCTTAAAGCTTTTGTTATCTATAATTTAAATCAATCCTAGAATACTTGTGAAAGAGATCTACGCAAGCTACACTCGTAGACGTTTACGCAAAACCCTCCCACTATTCACATGATTTAAATTGTTTGTCTAGAAATCCCAACAACTATACCCATGCACCTCTAAGAACTAGCAAGCTACACTTGTAGACGTTTACTTGAACGAGAGATACACTTACAGCCTAGGACCGCTTTATGGAGATCTATTGATTTTAATTAAAAATTTAGCTTAGTATTTTTCTTTTAAAAAGTTTCTTATATGCGCACACATAATTTCTTTGTTATTATATTTTCCAAATTTTTGCATGTAATTAAACAAGCCCAAAAATTCCCAAAACATAATCCAACAAAAGAAATTAATCACATAAGCATGCTTGGAAAGTTGTAAATAATAAAAGCGATAAAGCATGCTTTTTTCTATTATCTACACATGCTTAATTGCGCACATAAATAAATCACATATCATACGAGGATAATTAAGGCAAACAAAAAATTTGTCGTGGCCCCACAAAATAAGAAAAATAAATCATATCTTTTACAATTTAAATTTTGAATTTTGAATCTATTTGGATAAATCCAAATCTTCTCAAATCATCTAGGGCCTCCAAATCTTCAACCACCAAATATTTTGGGATTTTGGCCTTTGTGATCTGATGATTTGCCCTAACCCTAATGCAAACCCTAGGGTTTACACAGGATTGCACAAACCACCAAAACACGAGCCACCGCCGCAGGGACAGCAGCCGCAGACGACAGCCACCGCCACCGCCGACCGCCTGCGCGCGGCCGCGCCGCCTGCACCGTCGCTGGTGTCTGCCCACGCGCGCCTGTCGCCGCCGCTGCCGGCCGCCCGCGCTACCACGCCCGCCGCCGCCGCCGTCGGCTCCATCTTCGTTCTTTGTCCTCGACCCGTCCAATTACGGATTTGAAATTACAAAATTACAGAATAATCTATTCTATTACAAATTTTCAAATCTATACTAATCACGGATTTTCTCGTGATTTTACAAAAATAATTCAGCCCTACACGGATAAACCACCACGGGCTGAATCATACGGGTTACCACGAGGAACAAAAACCATCCACAATACAAAATAAAATTCATACATGCATATTTGAATTTAATTGTGCACAATAGAGCCATAAATCAAAATCTCGCTCTGATACCAATTGTAGGGATTTCTAGTGAACCGAATCACAAAATCCAACTGAACCGGATCAATTTATGGATATTGTACACAATCAAAATTCACAATAAATCCTAGAATGCTCCTATGAATTTAATTCTTAGAATTGTGGATTGAGAGATTACCGTAATTCCGTAGAATCTGATCCGATCTTTCGCGTTTGAATATCCAATTCCAATTCAACCACGCGATTCGATTTATTTTGCGAAAACAGAAATTAGAAATCTAATTTCTTAGATAAATCGAAAACAAGAAGAGAAAAGAAGAAATCTGTTCTCTAGATTAGATCTTCAGGGTTGTGTCCTAATGCTGTTCAGATCTGCTACTGGTGAGGATTCCACAGGTCTGTATCAGTAGCCAGAGTCGAAAAATCCTTCTCCTCCCACTACTGCATGCGCCGCCCTCTCTCTCTCTGATCTAGGGTTTCAACTGATTTTGAGTGTTATGAAGTGGCTAGGGTTTCAGAGAGTGAGAGGTCTGTTTATAGACCCAGGGTTTTATCCCTAATAGGCTATTGGGCTCAAATCAGCATATTTAATTGGGCCAGTCCTGGGACCTAATGCAAATAATACAGTGGGCCTTTAATTAATTAATTCCCATGTCCACAACCCAGGATAAAATTAATTAATTAATATTAATTCTTTTTCACCACCGAATTAATACTGACCTACCCCTTTATTACCACGTTATGAGAACGGGCTGCATTAATTGAGAATCCTCATATTTAAGGTTACCGGACATTCATTAATTGATCGGAGCTTTTGACAAGCTCTAACTACAATTAATTAATATCTTATTATTCCTGAGTAGTACCACTCAATCCTTGTCACTCGTGCCCGAACTTAATCAGCGTGCAGGACTTTGGCATGATGAATGTTATTGAGCTCCTCAGGGAATGTCCCCATCCTATTACTCGGATATGGTTACCTAAACCCAGTCTCAGGTACTACACAAACTGCTGTTACCCAAGATGCGGATATACGAGCACATTACTCAGGCTCTCCACCATGGCAAGTCAAAGCAACAGTCAGCCCTGCAAACCCCTAAACCTTCGTTAGGGTTTGGACTCAATCAATATCGAGATTTTGTATTCGCTGATGTCAGACAGACGAATACATCTCACTGCGGTCCATCAATACGCCACCCCTGCGTACCATCATGTCAAGTAACTAAGACAGACTACTTATTCCGACGATGCCACAGCCATCCGGACAGACGTATCCTCATACGCTGTCTTGGCTGTGATTATGTTTATGTCTCACTAGGTCAAGTGATCATACTGTCTTCTGCGATCTAGAACACGCCGTATGATTGTCCCTATCGGTGAGACAAGAGGATACCATTGTTACATACATGTAAGATTGTAACAGATAGGAGAAATAAACCATTGTATACTCATTATAATAAATGCTTTCAGTATACAAAACCCATCATTTGACCTATCAATTTGTAATGGATTCTATCATTTTCTCTATTGTATTGTACACAATTGAAGGTATGAGGAACTAAACTCTATTGTGAGCATTGATTGGATGGATATTGTGTTGAATTGAGATTGGATTTTGATTGTTTACTTCCTTTTGAAAGCTTGAATTGCACTAGAACTTGTTCCTTATCTCTTAGGTGTAGGTAATAGCCAACTTAGGGGGTAGTTAACGTGAACGCTGCAGCCAACACGCGGGCGGAATCATCGTGAATAGTGTAGATTCATACGATTTTAGTTCCAATCCTTGTGCGGTGCTAGGTCGTAGGGTGATAATTGGCGTTCTATTTGGAGTGGTCTAGGGCTTAATAACGTAGCTGTTTGCGAGTCTAAGCATCATCAACCGTTAGCTCGCCGTGACAAGGGGTTAACGAGTATAAGGTCGATTGCTCAATCTCCTAGGGATTAAACATGGTTTACAACATGATTTGACTCAAACTAGACACAATTAACATTCATTCAATGCTCACTCTTATCTCATTGTTGCACTTGATACTTTTTCTACCTAGATTGAAGTGAATTGATTGCTTGAACATTGGAAGATAATTGAACATGTGTGGATTTATGCTTTATTTTATTATTGTAAGGTTTGTTATGATTTTTGCCTAGTTAGATACAAACTACGACTTGTGTTTGCCTAGCTATAAGTTCCTTCAAATGAGTAAATGATGTTCACTAGAGCGAATTGAAAGAACCTGGATTGATAAATTTAACATGATTAAGTGTTGCAATTTCACCGTCATCACGTTTTTGGCGCCGTTGCAGGGGAATCTTCTAGTAGGTCTTGTGAAATTATTGAAAGTTTGAAGAAGTGTATGCTAGGTGTTTGAGCAAATGCTTATGTGAATATTGTTACTAACATTTGTTTGCTAATTGTTCTAGTTAGTTTTGTTGAATTGTTTAGTCTTGTAATTGGTTTGTTGAATTTTTCCTAGGTAGTTTATGATCACTCGTTCAAAGGCTAGGGAGTTTGAGGAAAGGAAATTTCAAGAAAGGAGAGGAAATATTGAGATTGATTTGGAAATGGCTAACCAAGGAGAGGACACGGTTAGGATTGAAGAGACAGCTTGAGTTAATGAAAGCTATGCTAAATGAGAGGAATGGTCCTCGTAGACCACTTCAAAACCTTTTCGACCTCAAGGGGAACCGATAACGGGAGGTTTTTGGTTAGGAGTGAATGCTACACAATTTGAGATTAAGCCACAGTTGGTCCAAATGATCCAGAATAAACAATTTGGGGGACACGTAACCGAGGATCCAAATCTTCATATATCTCGATTCTTGGATATTACAGATACTATAAAGATCAACCAAGTTCCCCAAGATCAAATACGGTTGTCGTTATTCTCCTTTTCCTCGAGGGATGGAGCGAGAAATTGGTTTGAAGGTTTAGACAAATCGAACATTGCCACTTGGGAAGAGTTGAGAGAAAAGTTTTTATTCAAGTTTTTTCCGCCAAGTTTGACTTTGAAGAGAAGGGCCGATATAACATCGTTTGGGCAAAGGTACGATGAACCGCTCTATGAAGCATGGGATCGGTTCCGAGAGCTTCTACGCAAATGTCCAAGACATGGTTTCTCTCAAAGTCAATTAATTTGCCAATTCTATGGAGGATTGGGATATGAATTGAAGACATTATTGGATGCATCATCTGGGGGAGTATTTCTTGATCTAGAAGAAGATGAAGCATGGAGATTGATTGAGCGGATAGCTGATAATAATTGCCAATGGCCAAGAGAAAGAATGGATTGTAAGGTCATTAAATCAGTTAGAGAGAAAAATGAGATAGAAGCTTTGCGAGTCCAAATGGCTTCAATGCAAGAAAACATGGACAAGTTGATGTATAAGCTTGAGAGAAAGGATATTGTGTACGGAGGAGATGTCCATACTATGGAGCACGAGTGGAGAAACTGTCAAGAGTATAAGCCATATAGTGGGGGAATTTCATATGATTCATGGCAAGAGTCAAGTTTACCTTCACAAAATTGTTGGAAGGGACCGAGAAATGGGTATTTGGAAGAAGAAGAGGAGATACCGGAAATAGAGGTGGACGTAGAATGGTAATGTGAGAGAAATGTAGAATTATTGGACGACATCAAGACACAAGTTTCTTGTATAATAAATCATTCGAGTAAGAGAGAAGAAGGTCTTTTGGGAGGAGCATGCAGAACTATAACAACAAGAAGTGGGTACTCTTATGAGGGACCGAAATAAAAGGAATATGTGAGAGAAAAAGATAAGACTGAATGAGGCACTAGGAAGAAGGTTATTTTCAAAAAGGAAGAAGAAGTCATTCCAAAGGTGGCTAAGGAAAAAGAAGTGACAGAGGATAAATCTTTAGAGAAGGAATCCACACCTCGTATGCATTTTCCTCAACGCTTTGAGAAAAGTAGGAAAAATAAGAAGTTTGCTCGATTTTTAGAGCATATGAGCAAGATTCAAATAAATCTTCCCTTACTAGAAGTCTTACAAGAGATGCCGGGGTACATGAAAATGTTGAAAGAGATGTTTACCCAAAAGAGTAAGTATGGCATTTGAGAATATGAGACGGTGAACCTTTTCGAGGAGTGTAGCGCTGTAATTCAAAGGAAGATGCCTTTCAAACGGCAAGATCCAGGGAGTTTCACTATTTCATGCATGATTGGTGGAATAGAAGTAACTAAATCTTTGTGTGATTCGGGGGCTAACATCAATTTAATGCCCTTATCTTTGTTCAAAAAGTTGGAAATAGGGGAAATCAAGCCAACCACAATGACGCTCCAAATGGCGGACCGGTCTTTATCATATCATAAAGGGATTGTTGAAGATGTTTTGGTTAAAGTGCGTGATTTTATATTTCCGGCCAATTTTGTGATACTTGACATGGAAGATGATGGAGATGTTCCGTTGATCTTGGGTAGACCCTTCTTGTCTACCGGAGGAGCATTGTTTGATATGAAACATGGACAGTTGACCTTTCAATTCGATGGAAGGAAGATCACTTTCTCTTTTCCGGAAGCTATGAAGAGGAGTACGGAGGAGGAAAATGAAGAGAATTGTAGCATGGTAGAGGTAATGCAAGACTTAACTTTTGCAAAAAGTGCCGAAAGCGAACCATTGGAAGATATTTTGCAAAACTCCTATTATACGGAGAATGTAGGTGGAAAAGAAGAAGTAAAAGAAGACATTGTGGAGTATGTCCGAGTGTTAGATAATTTCCCTATTGATGTATCAAATGGGGAGGTTAAGTTCTTGGAATTAAGAACTAAAGAAGAGGAAGATGAAGCTAAACAAAAGAAGATGGAATTGAAGAATAAAGCCCCAGAAGTAGAATTGAAGAAGTTACTAGACCATTTAAAATATGCATTTTTGGGTGAAAATGAGACTTATCCGGTAATCATCTCAACTGGACTTTCAAGTTGTGAAGTTGATAAATTACTTCGAGTTTTGAGGATGCATAGGTCAGCTATTGGTTGGCAATTATCTGACATTAAGGGAATAAGCCTAGCCATTTGCATGCACAAGATACTTCTTGAAGAAACATGTAAGCCTAAGCGACAACCTCAAAGAAGGTTGAATCCAATGATGCAAGAAGTGGTGAAGAAAGAGGTTCTTAAGTTGCTTGATAATAATATCATTTATGCTCCAAGTGATAGTGAGTGGGTAAGCCCGACGCATATGGTACCTGATCACTGCTATTTCTAACAGATTAATTATAATAATAGTGGCAAATAAATTTGTAAACCCTAAGGTTATCGATCCAGGGGAATTGTATGGGGAAATTATCCTATGTACTAGCTATGGTTCTGAAATTCATTGTTTGAGGAATTCAAAATCAGGGTTTTGTTTGGAAAATAAAGATAACAATACTTGAAAATTAAAGGAGTTTTGGAAAGCAAATTAAAGAACACAGATTCTAGGGAAGAACTCATATTATGGATAACATGTAGGAATCAATCAATTTAACAGGTGGAATACTGCAATGATGTTATAGCTCCTTGTTTGGCAAATATAACCTAGATTACTAATTAGTGACTCATC
>JAPKLW010001530.1:149453-185198 GCA_026898455.1 Plectranthus barbatus | reverse complement strand
AATGTTCTTCGCCCTTCTGCACATAACCTTCTAGCTGTTGCATATAGATGTCCCTACCTTCTTCAAGGTACCCATTGAGAAACGCGGTTTTGACATCCATCTGCCAGATTTCTAGGTCCTTATGTGCTGCTATGGCTAGGAGTATACGAATGGACTTAAGCATGGCTATCGGTGAGATGGTCTCGTCATAGTCTACACCTTCTTTTTGACTATAACCCTTCGCCACCAGCCTTGCTTCGAAAGCTGTAATTTCACCATTCGCTCCTTTCTTTATTTTGTATACCCATTTGTACCCTATGTCTCGACAGCCATCTGGCAAATCAGTTTTCTGGCATACATCCATAGCCGTAATGGATTCAATTTTGGAATCCATGGCGATCAGCCATTTGTCTGCATCTTTATCAGATACCGCTTCGTCATAAGTCCAGGGATCGGTATCATTTAGTCCGTTTTCCAGGATCAAGTCAGAAGACTCTCCCACGAACATGTACCTTTCAGGTTGGTGGATAACCCTCCCACTGCGACGAGGCATCTGAACCGTGTCAGTAGTTGGCACAGTACGCGTTGGTCCCATACCTTGCATTAGTGGCAGTGTTGGTATAGCCTCACCTGTTGTAGGTGGATTTACCATTACACTGGGCTTTCCTGATGGAATTGCTTCCTTGTCCTCAAGCTCGTGGAGGACAATTTTACTCTTGGATCTGTGGTTTCTTACATATTCGTCCTCCAAGAATCTCGCGTTGGTACTGACAACGACTTTCTGATTCTCAGGACAATAGAAATAACCACCTTTCGTTTGCCTGGGATATCCTACAAACAGCATCAACTTACACCTACTTTCTAACTTATCAGGTTCCTTTGTCAGCACATATGCTGGACAACCCCAAACCCTCACTCTGTTCAAACTTGGCTTTCGCCCATACCAGAGTTCCAGAGGTATTTTAGGAACTGATTTAGAAGGTACCAGGTTAAGCAAATAGGCCGCTGTCTCCAAGGCATATCCCCAAAACGAAATCGGCAAGTTTGCATAACTCATCATCGACCTGACCATTTCCAAGAGAGTTCTATTTCTTCTTTCCGCTACACCATTTTGTTTAGGGGTTCCTGGTGCAGTCCACTGGGATGTAATCCCGTTATCTGACAAGTACTGCAAGAACTCGTTACTGAGGTTTTCACCACCACAATCTGATCGTAGTGTCTTGATAGTCTTACCTTGCTTCTTTTCTACCTCAGTCCTAAACTCTTTTAATTTCTCAAAGCATTCAGACTTATGGCGAAGCAAATAGACATATCCAAATCTTGAGTAATCGTAAATGAATGTGGCGAAGTACTCATAACCTCCACGAGCTTGCGTGGACATTGGTCCACATAAGTTAGAGTGGATCAATTCCAACACATTCTCTGCTCGAGACTGATTTGTCTTAAAAGGCCTGGTCGTCATCTTTCCTTCTATACAGGACTCACAGATTTGATGCGGTACCACTTGAAAAGAATCCTAGAGCCCATCGCATGCTAATCTTTTAATCCTCTTTAGATTGATGTGACCTAGTCTCAAGTGCCAGAGATATGTTTGATCCTCGTCGGAAGAAAACTTTCTCTTTAAATGATTATTATTATCGGATGAGTTTGCAACATTCACGGAAGATTTATGCATACAATCAATGATATATAGAGAGTCAATCAGTTTGCCATGACAGATAACACCATTATTACCAATGATAGAAACTCCACTATCAAAAATAAATGAATATCCATCACAAAATAACTTGGAAACTGAAATTAAGTTCCGCCAAAAAACCGACACATATAAAACATCTCTCAAAATCAAAACATTATTTTCAAAGCATAAAGTAAAATCTCCAATGGCTACTGCTGAGACTCGCTCTCCACTGCCCATTGAGATGGTAATTTCGTCATGCTTCAGCTGCCTTGTCGGCCTGAACCCCTGCAAAGTATAACAAACATGATCAGTAGCTCCAGTATCCACTACCCAAGAATGGGTAGAAACCGATGCTAAACATGTTTCCGTTATAAATGCACATGACGTACCTTGTCTACCCATGCCAAGCACTAGACAATCTACTTCACTTCGCTTGCATTTGCATGGCCTGATGACATCCTCTTCTAAATCAGTTTCATCTAACCTTTTAAGCATTTCCTTAGCTTCAGCAACTTTCTTGTCAAAAGCTAACAAAGTTGGAGCAAATTCCAATGCCCTAAGATCAGATTCCTCTCGCGTCAGGGCTAAGAGTAACTCAGGAAGAGTAAAATCGCGCCTGGTACTGAGGGACTTGATGAAATCATCATAAGAATCAGAGAGAGAGTGCAGGACAATGTTTATTTCTGCCCGCTTACTGACTTGTCCACCTCTCTTTCTGTACTTTCTCATAATCCTCATCATACTGATAAAGTGCAGAAGCAACGAACTCCCATTAGTCATCCTCTTGCACACCAGGTCCTCTACAAGATTATAACTGACAGTTCGCCTCACCTTCCCATAAACCTTCACAAGGTCCCTCCATATCTCAACAGCAGTTCCGAACTTCTTGTACTTGAGCTTTAATTCTTTAGACAGACTCTTCATGATGAGTCTGCGGGCAAACTCATCAAAAGCTACCCATCTGTCATAGAATACTCGCTCATAACCAGTACAGTTCCAATACTTGGGAGTTAGAGGGTCCATGTAAAGTATATGGGCATGTTTTGCAGTGCAGAGTATTTCCATGAAGCATAACTTCCACTCAGGAAAATTCGGAGCAGTTAAAGGGTTTGTTATTAAGAGGTTGACAACGTGAGCAATAGACATGTCTGAAAATAATAAATTAAAACAGAAATTAAAACATAGTCGCAAACTATTGAAACAATTAAATATTGAAACCTTATGATAAATCAATATTAATGTTTCCTCCAATTTGCCTAAATATTACTATTGCAAGCCACACATGTGGACGTTTACAACAAAACACTTAACCAGACTACATCTTTCAATTCCAGTCCTTTAATTCCAATCCATGCCCTGGTTCCTTAGACAAATGCAATTAATAATTGGAGACTAACTTAAGACCATATTATCCTACTGAGCAGGGACGTCACAAATGAGTTATACTCTGGATAACATCTAAGCTAGCTTACCACCAAAGCCAACCCTCCCATATAAGGATCTACTAGAACACACCCGATCCCTATAATAAGGCTGTCTCATTTAATTCAATCCCTAGAGAACTTATGAAAATTCAATACGCAAGCTACACATGTAGACGTTTACGCATGAACTCCCACTTCTCACATGAAATAAATGTTTGTTTTAAGAAATCCTATCTATTAGAACTTATGAATAAAAAATTAAGTAAGCTACACATGTAGACGTTTACCTAATAAATTACCCACTTCCAATAAAGGATCGCTTTGTGGAGGTCTTACTAAATTATGAGCTTAGTAATTTTTAGTTCATAAGGTTCAATTGCACAGATTATTTTATGTAGCCATAATTATAACATTGCTAAAATTCTATCATGCATGGCATGAACCCCGAATTTATAGTTATAATTAATTACACAAAATAAATCACATAGCATGCTTTAAAGCTGTAAATAAATGCAGTAAACGTGCTCTTATTATCTACAACATGCTTATATGTTGCGCAATTAAATTAAACACGTATATCACGCGAAGACAGATAATAAAACAATTAAAAAATGTCCTCATGGCCCCATGATACGAAATAAAATTAATTCTAACTATTACAAGTTGAAATTAATAATACAGATCTTCGACTGGGCTCCCACTACTTGGACTGAGATCTGAATTTATTTTCTACAACATGCTTATATGCTGCGCAATTAAATTAAACACGTATATCATGCGAAGACAGACAATAAAACAAATAAAAAAATGTCCTCGTGGCCCCATGATACGAAATAATATTAATTCTAACTATTACAAGTTGAAATTAATAATACAGATCTTCACAAGTTGAAATTAATAATACAGATCTTCGACTGGGCTCCCACTACTTGGACTGAGATCTGAATTTATTTTCTGATTCTGGGCCTCCAAGATTTGATTTATCAAAAAATTGGACAACTGGGCCAGTTAACCAAATCGCGAGCCTAAGCACACATTGCAAGCCCAATAGCCCACGAGAACTTAGCCCGACAAGCCACCACCGGCGAACCACCGCCGCCGGCGACTCGCCGCCGTCGTGAGGGCTCTAGGAATCGCACAACAGTCATGCACGTACGTGCATGGTTGTAGCCCGCGATCCGCCTCCTCCAGCCGTCGCCCGTTTCGCATGCCGCCGCCCCGGCTTGCCCTGACCGTCGCCCAAACCGCCGTCGCCATCTTCTCCATCGTCGGCCGATCCAGGCTCGCCGGAAAACTTGCGCAGGGCGCGGTGAGGACGCGCGTTCCGGCTGCGGCCGCAAACCCTAGGGTTTGCTCGCCCCGCAGCTACGCCGTCACACACCGATCGCCGCCGCCGGTTGATAAGCTCATTATTTTACTCGCTTATCTATATTATTTTCTACTATTTTATGTAGTTTTATTGAGTTTATATATATATATATTATGTGCATGAGTTTATATTAGGTGGTATTATGCGCGTTTTGGTGTTTTTGTAGGGTTTTAGGCCTAAATTCACGAGGAATCCGTTCCGGAAGCAGTGACGTGTAAGAGTAGCAGTGACGATTTCGTCCACAAGAGGAATTTGAGCTATTGGCACATGGCAATGGATGATGCTTTGAGTTAGCTCTCCAACGCAACTGGAATCGGGTCAATCGGAGTTCGGGAGAGAAAGTTATGGCCAAAACCGTGAGACCGCGCAGGAGGGGCGAAAAGCTGCGTCGATAGATGCCAATCAGCATCGATCGACGCCAATCAAGTAGGCTCGTCGATCAACGTGGATTCCCCACGATCGACGCGAGATGTCTGCTGGAGCGGAAATTTGAGGAAATTCGAATTTATTAATATCTTTAGTCCTAGATTTGATAGGATACACATCCACCACTATAAATAGCCTACTAAACTCGATTTTTGAGCATTCCTTATCATATCTTAGCTCTACGATTTGGTTTTGAGAGTTTGGAGACTTGGGAAACACGAAACCCTTTATTTTTCTTGTAAGTTCTTTTATGTTTATGCAATTTAATATGTTTTCTTTTGGATTTCTATCTACGATGAGTGGCTAGAAACCCTAGCGGGTTCTAGGGTTTGAATAATATTATGGATGCATGTTAGGATTAATTAATTAGGTTCATGATTCCTGTGTTTATTTCATAATTCTAGATTAATTCAAGGACCGAGAGGTGACGATTAATTTAGATGTCTAGCTATTGATAGAAGGACCGAGAGGTGAATATTAATAGTGGGAATAGGAATACATGATACGATCTACACTATCCAAACAGATGTACTAGATGTAGGAATTGAACTGATTTACTTATCAGGTTGACTAATTTGGTGTACTTTGAGACCGAGCGGAGATGAGTCACTAATTAGTAATCTAGGTTATATTTGCCAAACAAGGAAATATAGCATTGTTGCAGTATTCCACCTGTTAAACTAATTGGCTCCTACATGTTATCCATAATAAGAGTTCTTCCCTAGAATCTGTGCTCCTTTAATTTGCTTTCAAAACTCCTTTAATTTTCAAGTATCGTTATCTTTATTTTCGAAGTTAAAACCCTGATTTTGAATTCCTCAAACAATGAATCTTAGGATCATAGCTAGTATATAGGATAGTTTCCCCACACAATTCCCCTGGATCGATAACCTTAGGGTTTACAAATTTATTTGCCACTGTTTCTATAATTAATCTGTTAGAAATAACAGTGATCAAATTGGCGCCGTTGCAGAGCCAAGCATGGCCATAGTACCCGTAGAAGCTGACTACATCAACAGGGGTGCAAGCAGTTCGTCTGGAACTGCCGGTACGGAGGTGAACTACATTGGCGGTGGTTATCATAATAACTACCGAGGCAATCAAGGGTATCAGTACAACCATGGGCGATCTCGCCCTGGTTTTTCCTATGCTAACCCTTCTGCTGCAGAACACCCTCCGCCTGATTTTGATGCAGGTACTGGAGGAGAGATCGTGGAAAGGAAGAAATCCGTGCTAGAGGAGACGCTCGAGAAATTCATCAAGAGCTCGGATAACCGGTTTGTGAAAGTAGAAACCGAGGTGAAGGGAATGTCCAACCACATGCAGCTGATGACGAAACATCTTCAGATGATGGACACACAATTGAGCCAGATTGCCACCACACTCGGCAATCAACACAAGCCTGGACAGTTGCCAAGTATGATAGAGGTGAACCCCGCAAAGGAAAAGCCAGTCAAAGCCATTACTCTGAGGTCTGGGACGAGCTACAAGGGTCCTGAGATGGCTACGGACGATTCTGGAGGCGAAAAGGAGCAAAACTGTGCGGGAGATGAATCCACATCGATTGACGGACCTGCCTCGTCGATCGACGCAGAAGACAGAGGCCCATCGATCAACGCTACCCTACGTCGATCGACGTCAAAGTCTGCTCCAGGCATGAAGTTGAAGCAGTCTGAAGATCAGCTCCCTCCTTTACCATTCCCACAACGGTTCGCGAAACAGAGAGAGGACGAGAAGTTCTCCAGATTTGTGGAGAATCTGAAGAAGGTCAGCATCAACATCCCGCTGATCGAAGCACTAAAGGAAATCCTGGGGTACATGAAGTACCTCCAGAAATTGATGAGTGGAAAGAAACAATTTGTGGAGAATGAGACGGTGAAGATCCACGAGCAGTGCAGCCTGCTACTTCAAAAGCAGGTGCCCATCAAGAGAAGCGATCCTGGATGCTTCTCTATTCCGGTTGAGATTGGGGGACACACATTCAAGAGAGTACTATGTGATACTGGGGCCAGTATCAACCTGATGCCGTACTCCATCTACAAGCGTCTCAACATCGGAGAGATGAGGCCCACGACGATCACCCTGCAGATGGCGGACCGGTCTGTGTCCCGCCCGAAAGGTATACTAGATGATGTGCTCATTCGCATGGGCCATCTCATTTTTCCTGCAGATTTCGTGGTGCACGAGATGAAGGAGGACGAGAATAGAGATCTAGATTCTTTTAATGTCAGATAAAAGAATCGATCTCGACTTAGGTCCTTATCAATGTGTGCCCCACACCAGCATACCAAGCCATCCAAGATAAGATGCTTATTACTGCGTATGCTGCAGCCTACACCGACAGTTTATCTTGGAACTGTCTCAGCTGTGAAAACTATTTATATCTCGCTAGGTCAAACGATCCACACGATCTTCCGTGATGTTCTACACACCGTATGATCTCCCTATCAACGAGATAAGAGGATAATAGCGTTTGCGACACATGTTTTTTAATTCAGACAGGAGATGAACATACAACATTTATAATTCCCAGTATATTAACCAATCGACCTTGTACATAATATACCAATCATAATGCTTTCGGTATATAAATCCATCACATATGACCCTTGAGACAAGGTCCGTATCCTCTTATTGCGCTCCCGCAATACTTTTACCCCTAGGATGTATCCTGCCTCCCCAAGGTCCTTCATATGAAACTGTTCGGATAACCACCCCTTTACGCCCGACAATACTTCCACATTGTCGCCAAATAAGAGAATATCATCTACATAAAGTGCAAGGAATACCACGCTTCCGTTGACACATAGACGTTACACGCAACTCTCGTTTGAACATTGTAAAAATCCATAGGATTTAATCACTTCATCAAAATGCAGATTCCATGACCGTGAAGCTTGTTTAAGTCCATACAGCGACTTCCTTAGCTTCCAGACCAAATGTTCTTTGCCCTTCTGCACATAACCTTCTGGCTGTTGCATATAGATGTCCCTACCTTCTTCAAGGTACCCGTTCAGAAATGCGGTTTTAACATCCATCTGCCAGATTTCTAGGTCCTTATGTGCTGCTATAGCTAAGAGTATACGAATGGACTTAAGCATGGCTACCGGTGAGAAGGTCTCGTCATAGTCTACACCTTCGTTCTGACTAAAACCCTTCGCCACCAGTCTTGCTTTGAAAGCTGTAATTTCACCATTCGCTCCTTTCTTTCTTTTGTATACCCATTTGCACCCTATGGCTCGATAGTCATCTGGCAAATCAGTTTTCTGGTATACATCCATAGCCGTAATGGATTCTATTTCCGAATCCATGACGATCAGCCATTTGTGTGCATCTTTATCAGATACCGCCTCGTCATATGACCATGGATCGGTATCATCCAGTCCGTTTTCCCGGATCAAGTCAGAGGACTCTCCCACGAACATATACCTTTCGGGTTGGTGGACAACCCTCCCACTGCGACGAGGCATCTGAACCGTGTCAGTAGTTGGCACAGTACGCGTTGGTCCCATGCCTTGCATTAGTGGCAGTGTTGGTATAGCCTCACCTGTTACAGGTGGATTTACCACTACACTGGGCTTTCCTGATGGAATTGCTTCCTTATCCTCAAGCTCGTGGAGGATAATTTCACTCTTGGATATGTGGTTTCTTACATATTCGTCCTCCAAGAATCTTGCGTTGGTACTAACAACGACTTTCTGATTCTCAGGACATTAAAAGTAACCACTTTTCGTTTGCCTGGGATATCCTACAAACAACATCAGCTTACACCTACTTTCTAACTTATCAGGTTCCTTTGTCAGCACATATGCTGGACAACCCCAAACCCTCACTCTGTTCAAACTTGGCTTTCGCCCGTACCAGAGTTCCAGAGGCATTTTAGGAACTGATTTAGAAGGTACCAGGTTAAGCAAGTAGACCGCTATCTTCAAGGCATATCCCCAAAACGAAATTGGCAAGCTTAAATAACTCATCATCGACCTGACCATTTCCAAGAGAGTTCTATTTCTTCTTTCCGCTACACCATTTTGTTGAGGGGTTCCCGGTGCAGTCCACTGGGATGTAATCCCGTTGTCTGACAAGTACTGCAAGAACTCGTTACTGAGGTATTCTCCACCACGATATGATCGTAGTGTCTTGATAGTCTTACCTAGCTTTTTTTTACCTCAATCCTAAACTCTTTAAATTTCTCAAAGCATTCAGACTTTTGGCGAAGCAAATAGACATATCCAAATCTTGAGTAATCGTCAATGAATGTGGCGAAGTACTCATAACCTCCATGAGCTTGCGTGGACATTGGTCCACATAAGTCAGAGTGGATCGATTCCAACACATTCTCTGCTCGAGACTGACTTGCCTTAAAAAGCCTGGTCGTCATCTTTCCCTCTATATAGGATTCACAGATTTGATGTGGTACCACTCAAAAAGAATCCAAGAGCCCATCGCATGCTAATCTTTTAATCCTCTTTAGATTGATGTGACCTAGTCTCAAGTGCCAGAGATATGTTTGATCCTCATCGGAAGAAAACTTTCTCTTTAAATGATTATTATTATTATTATTATTGGATGAGTTTGCAACATTCACGGAAGATTTATGCATACAATCAATGATATAGTGAGAGTCAATCAGTTTGCCATGACAGATAACACCATTATTACCAATGATAGAAACTCCACTATCAAAAATAACTGAATATCCATCACTAAACACCATTATTTCCAATGGCTACTGCCTTGTCGGCCTGAACCCCTGCAAAGTAAGACAAACATGATCAGTAGCTCCAGTATCCACTACCCAAGAATGGGTAGAAACCGATGCTAAATATGTTTCCATTATAAATGCACATGACGTACCTTGTCTACCCGTGCTAGGCACTAGACTATTTACTTCACTTCGCTTGCGTTTGCATGGCCTGGTGATAGGTTCTCCTAGATCAACTTCATCTAATCTTTTAAGCATCTTCTTTGCTTCAGCAACTGCCATGTCAAGAGTTGACAAAGTTGGAGCAAACTCAAATGCTATCATGTCAGATTCCTCTCGCAACAGGGCCCTGAGTAACTCATTAAGAGTAAATTCGCGCCTGGCACCGAGAGATTTGATGTTAAAGGGTTTGATGTTAAGAGGTTAACAATATGAATAGACATGTCTCAAAATAACAAAATAAAGTAGAAATTAAAACATAGTCGCAAACAATTGAAACAATTAAATATTGAAACCTTATGATAAAGCAATATTAATGTTTCCTCCAATTTGCCTAAGTATTACTATTGCAAGCCACACATGTGGACGTTTACAACAAAACACTTAACCAGACTGTATCTTTCAATTCCAATCCATGCCTGGTTCCTTAGACAAATGGAATTAATAATTGGAGACTAACTTAAGACCATATTATCCTACTGAGCAGGGACATCACAAATGAGTTATACTCTGGATAACATATAAGCTAGCTTACTACCAAAGCCAACCCTCTCATATAAGGATCTACTAGAACACACCTGATCCCTATAATAAGGTTGTCTCATTTAATTCAATCCCTAGAGAACTTATGAAAAATCAATACGAAAGCTACACATGTAGACGTTTACGCATGAACTCCCACTTCTCACATGAAATAAATGTTTGTTTTAAGAAATCCTATCTATTAGAACTTATGAATAATAAATTAAGTAAGCTACACATGTAGACGTTTACCTAATAAATTACCCACTTCCAATAAAGGACGCTTTGTGGAGGTCTTACTAAATTATGAGCTTAGTAATTTTTGGTTCATAAGGTTCAATTGCACAGATTATTTTATGTAGCCATAATTATAACACTGCTAAAATTCTATCATGTATAGCATGAACCCCAGATTTATAGTTATAATTAATTACACAAAATAAATCACATAGCAAGCTTTAAAGCTGTAAATAAAAGCAGTAAATGTGCTCCTATTATCTATAACATGCTTATATGATGCGCAATTAATATTAAACACATATATCATGCGAAGACAAATAATTAAACAAATAAAAAATATCCTCGTGGCCCCATGATAAAAAAATAATAATTCTAACTATTACACGTTGGAATTATTTTTACAGATCTTCGACTGGGCTCCCACTACTTGGACTGTGATCTGAATTTATTTTCTGAATCTGGGCCTCCAAGATTTGAAAAATCAGAAAATTGGACAAGTGGGCCAGTTAACCAAATCGTAGGCCTAAGCACACATTGCAAGCCCAATAGCCCGCGAGAACTTGGCCCGACGAGCCACCACCGGCGAACCACCGCCGCCAGCGACTCGCCACCGACGCGAGGGCTCTCGGGATCGCGCAACAGCCATGCACGTACGTGCATGGTTGCAGCCCGCAATTCCGCCTCATCCAGCCGTCGCCCGTTTCGCATGTCGCCGCCCCGGCTTGCCCCGACCGTTGCCCGAACCACCGTGCACCATCTTCTCCACCATCGGCCACCACGACTCACCGGAAAATATGTAGGGAGCGCGACGTGAGAGACACGCGCTGTAGGGTTTGAGTCTATGATGGACAACACGAGTTGCCATTAAAGAATTTCTTGCCAAGGATCGTTCTTAGGATACCAGGAATAAATTTCAATTAAATAAACCATGCGAACCTATGCATGCTCCTACAAAATTAATTGCAGAGGATGGATTAGAGGATACCTGATTTCACCGTTTGATCTACAGATCTAGATCGGAGCCAACAACGATGAAATAGCCTTAGATCTGAGATAGAACGCCGGCGATGGACAGTGGTTCCTACAGATCTGATCTTCTGATCTGTTCCCTTGCTCCTTGGAAATCTGGTGAGGATTATCTACCAAGTTGAATCTGAGATCCGGAGAAATCGATCAAGTTTCTCCCCCAGATAGCCGCCGCCGTCTCTCTCAATTATACTGAAAAACCCTAGTTTTTACAACCAAATGATCTGATAGAGAGAAGGCCTATATATAGTGTTAGGGTTTTGAGAAACCCTAACCCTAATGGGCTGTGAGCAGTTAATGGGCCAGACCAGGGATCATATGCAAATAATAAAGTGGGCCCTCTTTATTAATTAATACTTCCTTGTTCAACCCAGAACATACTTAATTAATAAAACATTGTTTTAACCTTCACCACGGTAACAATGCTGACTCGCCCCTTTATTACCACGTTATTAGGAACAGGTTGCACCAAACTAACATGATCCACATATTTAAGGTTTTAGACATTCATTAATTAATTTGGCTTATGACAATCAGCCACAATTAATTAATCTCTTATTTCCTGAGTAATACCACTCACTCCTTTTCACTTATGCCTAAATTAAATAATTCAACCTGCAGGGTTTAGCATAATGAACCTTGTGAGCTCCTCAGGGAATGTCACCATCCTGAAACGGATATGCTTACCTAAACGTCCAGACTAAGCAGGCCACACACAAATTGCCAACACCCAAAATACGGGTATAAGGGTACATGTAAGACTCGCCACCACGGTAAATCAAAGTGTGGTCAATCTGTGTGTGCCCCTTATCCTTCAGTTAGGTTTAAGATCATAGGAAGTATGTTAGGGATCTGGCTCATTCGTATGTCAATGTGAATGGCACATCCCACTGTTGATCCCATCAATACATAACTATGTACCGACACATCAAGTAGCTAGGATAAGCCCACTTATGAACCGATGTGCCGCAGCTTAGACCGACAGCCTATCCAGGGACTGTCTCAGCTGTGATACTATTTATATCTCGCTAGGTCAAATGATTCATATGATCCTCTGTGATCTCCTACACACCATATGATCATCCCTATAGGCGAGATAATAGGATATTATGGTTCGTTGTATGTTTGTTTCTCAGACATCGAGCATTGTTGTAGCAACACATATATGAAAACCAGTGTACAAAACACTAAATCATATATGCTTTCAGTATATAATCCCAACACGCGCGCAGCTGCCCGCGCGAACCACCTTTGTCGCACCGCCTCCAGCCCGCATCCCCACGCCACGAGCCGCCGCTTGCACCACCTGGGCCTTGCCGACGCCGACCGAAGGGAGGGAGGAGCGCCGCCGGCGTCACGCGCAGGGATGCGCAGGCCTGCCGCTGCACGTGCGCGCCTCGCGCCCCGGCCGTGCCATCGCCATCCCGGCCTCCTGCCTTGCCGCCCCTCGCGTCGCCGGCCCCAAAGCCCCCGCACCGTGCCTGGCCAGCCTCGCCCGCACGGATGCTACCATTCGATCGTGGCTACGCCGCCATCATGGCCGCCGTGCGCCTATGCGCCGCCGTGCCTACCGCGCGCGACAACCGTGCACGGCCTGCTGCCGTGCCGGCGCTGTCGTGCATTGTCGTGCGGTCCTTTTTTCTTCGTGTTCTTTGTTCTCCGTTTTACAGATTTAATTTTTAAATAAAAGATTACATTGAATAAACTTAATTACAATCTAAAAATCTAAATCTAACCACGGATTTATCTCTTGGGTGAAAAACGAATCCTTATAAAGGGGCGGATTAACCCGAGAACCACGAGGACGAAAAACATAATCATACAATCCAAAACCCATGCAATCATTCAATAATAATTATCATGCAAATCATAGGCAATATTATTTTTTCCGATAGAGCCAATTAATTTAACCTCGCTCTGATACCAATTGAAAAGATTCGTGAACTGAATCACGAAGTCCGTTTGCCAAGGATCGTTAATTGGAATATCAAAAATAAATTGCTATGCCTATGACTAATCCCAGCATGCTCTTATTGAATATGCATAAGGGGGTTTATGATGAATACCTGGATTGCGAAACCCTGAAGAACGAGTGCGCGGAGATTCCTCTTGATCTTTTCCCACGCACAAAGATTTAATTCCTAACAGATTGAGGAAATAAATATGTGAAAATTAATGAGTAATTTTCGAAAACAAGAAGGAGAGAGAAGAAAGAAGATAATCCTCCTAATCTGATCTTCTGATCTGTATCCCAACTCAATCTGAATATCTGGTGAAGATTCCCTTCAGATTCCTTACCCGGTTGAGAAGCAGAATTTCCTCCTCGTTTCTCAGATCTAGTCGATCACCACAGCTCCCAAACCATGGTTTGTTGTGTGCAACTTCTGATCTTGTGGTGTGTTGAGATCTGAGGAACTGAGGCCTATTTATAGGAAAATACTGGACTTCTATTGGACTTGAGTTTCATGGGCCAGACCAGAGACCAGAATGCAAATAGCAAATAAAGCCTATCAATTAATTAATTCTCATATTCAACCTAGAATATAATTAATTAATTAATATTGATTCATTCCACCAGAGAATTAATATTGTCCTACCTATTTGCTACCACGTTTTGAGGTACGGGTTGCATGGGCTCGGTATATCTCCACATTTAAGGTTACAGACCTTCGTTAATTAATTTAAGCTCTGACAAGCTATTTAATTAATTAACATCTTATATTCCTGAGTCAATCCACTCAAACCTTTTCACTTATGCTTGAACTTAATCAGCCTGCAGGACTTTAGCATAACGAACCTTTTGAGCTGCTCAGGGAATGTCACCATCCTATACTAGATGTGGTTACCTAGTTCCAGTACCAGACATTCATACACAAACTGCTATTACCCAAGATAAAGATATACAAGCTCAACTAGAGCCTTTCGCTGCAACTCAAAGTAATACACAATCTACATATACTTTTGTACCTTCATATAGGCTTAGGATCTCATCAAGCCATAGAGATCTAGATTCTTTTAATGTCAGATAAAAGAATCGATCTCGACTTAGGTCCTTATCAATGTGTGCCCCACACCAGCTACCAAGCCATCCAAGATAAGATGCTTATTATTGCGTATGCTGCAGCCTACACCGACAGTTTATCCTGGAACTGTCTCAGCTGTGATAACCATTTATATCTCGCTAGGTCAAATGATCCATACGATCTTCCGTGATCTACTACACACCGTATGACCTCCCTATCGACGAGATAAGAGGATAATTGCATTTGCGACACATGTTTGTTAATTCAGACCGGAGATGAACATACAACATTTATGATTCCCGGTATATTAACCAGTCGACCTTGTACATAATATACCAATCATAATGCTTTCAGTATATAAATCCATCACTTAGCATTCAAAAGGTAGAAGTACTTAGCAGAGTGCTCCTAGCATTCTCCGAGAGAATGCTAAGCAAGGAGATACTCAGCAAAAACTTTCTAATACTACCGTTCTGACAAAAGGTACGACCAAGGATGACTAGCCTTCCCGAAGTAGGTAAAAAGGCACTGTACCACGCCGGAAAGGACGAAAAAGCAAGTAGCTCTTTTGGACAAATGAGACGTTGTGTTTAAAGGGTCTGGAGATTCAAAGTTTGAATCTCCAGATATAAAAGAGAAGTCCAAACCATAGAGAGCCACCTCTTGACCCCTTGAATCCCACGACTACGACTAACAATTGCTCATACGAGAGAAAACTTTACAAGCGAACAAAAAGTGAGAAAGTAGTCGGTTGAGAGCACATTAAAGAGACAAGGAGAATCTCAAAGCTCTCAACAGCAAGTGTCAAACATTAAATATCTGACACTGCATTCAAGAGGATTCCTTGACTTTATTCAAGGAACAATCATTGGGATAACTTCCATCCTAGGAAGCATCCAACAATCACATCTCTGAAAAGAGATTGACTACGACAGGCTGTTGCCAAAACCCCCAGGAGAGTTCGGAAGGAACTATAAAGCTTCCATTGCAGCAAGGTTAAGTTTTACGAAGGTGCGCCCTTGACTTAGCCGCAGCTGCCGACCGAAAGATCCAAGTAACGGAGGATAGCTTTGTAGTGGCTGGCTCGAAAGCTCACCACCTGCTACAAGAGACAGACGATTCCTTGTACTTGAACATATCTTTTTTGTGAATTCTCAGTGTTCGACTGAGGAGTGGACGCAGATCTTTGAGGATCGAACCACTATAAACCTTGTGTTCTTGTTACTGTTTTATTGTTTCTGCTTGTTAATTTAAAACCTAGCAACCTCAAGTTGCGAGAGTATATCTGAAACAAACTAACACTTACCTTGAGCTAAACATTTGTGAAAGAAACTAAGTGCAAGATACTTAAACATTCCGCTGCATTTGTTAAGTTAGTCTTCCGCTGCTTTAACAACGACTCTTATCAGGGACCAACCACTGCCCTGGAGTGTCTTCCCACTTTCTTTTCTGTGTTGAGGCTTGAGTTTGGTGTTCCTGAGTTCCCCATGTCGGCATCTTTTCCTTATTCTTTGAAGCTTCAATATCCAGAGCCATACTCAACAATTCTTGATAACTCAATCCTTTAATTGTAGCCAACTGCGTACGAATGTCTTCCCTTAAACCCTCTAGAAATTTGTTTGCCATCTTCTCAGGTGTATCCGCATGATGCGGAACAAGCTGCAGTAATTCGCCAAATTTCGTGTCATATTCTTCAACAGTCATCTTGTCCTATTCTAGCAAGAAAAATTCAATCTCCTTATTCCTTCGATATTGCTTTAGGATATATTTCTCTTACAGAGCCCCCTTGAAGCTCTCCCAACCTATCTGTTGTCGCTCAGCTGGTGCTAGAGATTTCACATATGTATACCACCATCGATTTGCTTTTCCTTTAAGTTGGTAAACCATACAATTCACATTTTCCGATTCCATGCACCGTATGTGCCGGAAGATTTTCTCCAATTCTCTCACCCAGTCCTCCGCAGCTGCAGGACCTCCTGTCCCGTCGAAGGTGGGTGGTTGTTGCTTGCGGAAGGTCTCCACAAGCTTAAATGAAGAAGTAGCTGGCGCTCTCTTGGGTGGGGGCTGGTGATCTGCACCCGGCATTGTAACACTATCTCCATCCGATAGAATTTCATACTCTTCAGAGTTATAGAACATAGGGGCTTCTTCCACTATTGGGGCTTCAAAATCATTTTGAGGATTTGATCTTCCTCGACCCCTTCCACGTCCACGTCTCCTTGGCCTCGACCTCTTGCACGGCCGCGACCCCTTCCACGTCCTGGATTTTACATAGTTCTATATATTTTACAACATCGTACTTAAATTAATACTGATATAAATAACCTTTTAGCGAAACAACGCATCAAATTCTAAAACACGCCATCATCGAACAAACTCAATGTTCATAGAACAGAGTAACAACTGACATAACATAAACCATATTTACATATATTTAGCAAAAGTCAAGGTACAATAACACATAATATTCGTCCTTTCTCTAAGCTCCACATCACGTAATACATCAACATCAAACGAATAATAACACAACTGATGGGTTTTGTATACTGAAAGCATTTATTATAATGAGTATACAACGGTTTATTTCTCCTATCTGTTAACAATCTTACATGTATGAACAATGGTATCCTCTTGTCTCACCGGTAGGGACGATCATACGGCGTGTTGTAGATCGTAGATGACAGTATGATCACTTGACCTAGTGAGACATAAACTTGATCACAGCCGAGACAGCGTATGAGGATACGTCTGTCCGGATGGCTGCGACATTGTCGAAATAAGTAGTCTTTCTTGGTTACTTGACATGCTGGTACGCAGAGGGGGCGTATTGATGGACTGCAGTGAGATGTATTTATCTGTCTGACATCAGCGAATACAAGATCATGTTATATTGATTGAGTCCAAACCCTAATGAAGGTTCAGGGGTTTGCACGGGTTGACTGTTGCTTTGACTTGCCATGGTGGAGAGCCTAAGTAACGTGCTCGTACATCCGCATCTTGGGTAACAACAGTTCGTGTAGTACCGCCTGAGACTGGGATTAGGTAACCATATCCGAGTAATAGGATGGGGACATTCCCTGAGGAGCTCAATAACATTTATCGTGCCAAAGTCCTGCAGGCTGCTTAATTTCAGGCACGAGTGATAAGGTTTGAGTGGTACTACTCAGGAATTATAAGATATTAATTAATTGTAGTTAGAGCTTGTCAGAGGTTCCGATTAATTAATGGATGTCCGGTAACCTTAAATATGGGGATTCTCAATTAATGCAACTCGTTCTCACAACGTGGTAATAAAGGGGTAAGTCAGTATTAATTCTGTGGTGAAAAAGAATTAATATTAATTAATTAATTGTTTCCTGGGTTGTGGACATGGGAATTAATTAATTTATAGGCCCACTTTATTATTTGCATTAGGTCCCAGGTCCGGCCCAATTAAATATGCTGAATTGAGCCCAGGAGCCCACTAGGGTTTTACAACCCTAGGTCTATAAATAGACCTCTCACTCTCTGAAACCCTAAGCCACTTTTCATAAGATTCAAATCAGTTGAAACCCTAGGGAGAGAGAGAGAGGGGCGCCAATCCTGAAGAGTGAGGGAGGAGAATTTTGATTCTGGTCCTGCTTAAGCCACAGATCTACGGAGTCCTCACCAGTAGTAGATCTGAACAACATTGGGATACAGATCTGAAGATCTAATCTAGAGAACAAATTTCTTTCTTCTTCTTTTTGTTTTCGATTTTTATTCTAAGAAATTAGAGATCTAATTTCTTATTCCGCAGATAAAATTGGATTGCGTGGTTGAATTTGAGTTGGAAATTTAAACGCAAAAGATCGGTTCAGACTCGATGGAATTACGGTAAACCTTAAATCCACAAATCTCAGTATTAAATTCATAGAAGCATGCTAGGGTTTATTATGATTTTAATTATGCACAATATCCATAAATCGATCCTGTTCAGTTTGGTTTTGGTGATTCGGTTCACGGGAAAACCCTACAACAACATCATTATTATATATCAGTAGGATCTCTCAGAAGGATCCTCTTCTTCTTCTTCTTCCTCCTTCATCTTCCCTTTTCCTTTATCCCATGTAGATGCACGTCTACTCCTACTTCTCTCCGAATCACTCGAAATGCAAATAGGTGCATGTATGGTCCCGTCTCCACCAAATGTATCGTGGTACTGATCATACTCTCCCATCGATTGGAACTCAGAAGGAGGTATCACCTGTGCTAGAGATGGGGAAGGTGGTACTGATCAGGTTCTCTGTTGTGTTATATCACCTATCGCAGATATCTGGGTATTTTTAGATGAAGAAGCGGGTGGAATCTCACATGCAACCTTCCTGATCAGCTCTGCCATAAACCACCGGAAGTTCCTGGTGGTGCCTGAATGAATATCATAATACAAGTAAACAAATTCCAAGGTCCAATCAGTTCATCGGTCAGGCATTAACTGTAGAGTCTTCCCTATTGCTTCCGCATCAATAACACCGCGATATCTCACTCTCTCCCATAGGTCCTGGTAGTCCATCAAAGGCTTTACAAGATTCTCTTCTTCGAAAGAAGGGTGGTTCCTGAACTGGCGAACTAAACTATCCTCAGAGTTCATCTGTTACATCAACACACGGTCAGTCCCAAATAGTCATCAAAATGCAAATCACAATGCATGCTCACACAACCATGACTCTATGTCTCGGCGACATTATTGTCCTCCAACACACCATGCCGAGGTTCGCCATGTGCATTCTACACATCAGAATCTTTGACTTGTAGTTTTCATAAGATTCAAATCAGTTGAAACCCTAGGGAGAGAGAGAGAGGGGCGCCAATCCTGAAGAGAGAGGGAGGAGAATTTCAATTCTGGTCCTGCTCAAGCCACAGATCTACTGAGTCCTCACCAGTAGTAGATCTGAACAACATTGGGATACAGATCTGAAGATCTAATCTAGAGAACATATTTCTTTCTTCTTCTTTTTGTTTTCGATTTTTATTCTAAGAAATTAGAGATCTAATTTCTTATTCCGCAGATAAAATTGGATTGCGTGGTTGAATTCGAGTTGGAAATTCAAACGCAAAAGATCGGTTCAGACTCGATGGAATTACGATAAACCTTAAATCCACAAATCTCAGTATTAAATTCATAGGAGCATGCTAGGGTTTATTATGATTTTAATTATGCACAATATCCATAAATCGATCCGGTTCAGTTTGGTTTTGGTGATTCAGTTCACGGGAAAACCCTACAACAACATCATTATTATAGTGCAGGGAAGACCACACTCCCACTGACACAAAGTCGGTAAACACAACTTTCGTTTTCCAACTGTGCAAATCCATAGGATTTAATCACATCGTTGAAACGTAAGTTCCACGACCTTGAAGCTTGCTTAAGTCCATACAAGGACTTCCTAAGCTTCCAGACAAGATGTTCTTCGCCCTTGCTTATGTAACCCTCGGGTTGCTGCATATAGATGCCCTACCTTCTTCAAGGTAACCATTTAGAAAAGTGGTTTTGACATCCATCTGCCAGATCTCGAGGTCCATATGCGCAGCTATGGTAAGGAGTATGCGGATGGATTTGAGTATAGCTACGGGTGAAAAGGTTTCGTCATAGTCAATGCCTTCTTTCTGACTATAACCCTTTGCCACCAGCCTGGCTTTAAAAGCCGTGATCTTTCCATCCGCCCCTTTCTTTCTCTTGTATACCCATTTGCACCCTATGTCCCTAAAGCCATCCGGCAAATCAGTTTTCTGGTATACATCCATAGCAGTTATGGATTCAATTTCAGAATCCATGTCGACACGCCATTTGGCAACATCCTTGTCCTGCACTGCCTCTTCGTAAATCAGTGGGTCAGAGTCCTCATATCCGTCTACCGGGCTCAATTCCGAAGACTCACCCACGAACATGTATCTTTCCGGCTAGAAAATAACTCTCCCACTACGACGAGGCATCGGTGCCGTGTCAGTATTAGGTGCAGTGACTTGTGGTCCTGCACCTTGCACTGAAGAACGTGTCTATGGTGTTGTACCTCTCACAGTTGCACCCACATCTACACGTTCCCCTTCCCTTGGAATTGCATTCTCGTTCTCAATTTCTTGAAGAACGATATCACTCCTTGACCTGTGATTACTCACATACTCGTCCTCCAAGAATCTAGTGTTTGTGATAACAACGACTCTTTGACTCTCAGGACAGTAAAAGTAACCACCCTTCGTTTGCCTGGGATACCCTATGAACATCATTACTTTTGACCTGCTTTCGAACTTATCAGGTTCCTTCGACAGTACGTGTGCCGGACAGCCCCATACTCTAAACTTGCACAAACTAGGTTTGCGACCAAGGAAGAGCTCAGAAGGTGTCTTAGGAACTGATTTAGAAGGCACCACATTAAGCACGTAAGCTGCTGTTTCCAATGCGTAGCCCCAAAACAAAATTGGTAAGTTTGCATAACTCATCACTGATCTTACCATCTCTAGAAGAGTCATATTTCTTCTTTCAGCTACACCGTTTTGCTGGGGAGTACCCGGCGCAGTCCACTGGGATGTAATCCCATTTTTTGACAAATATAGCAGGAACTCGTTACCGAGGTATTCGCCACCGCGGTCAGATCGTAGTGATTTGATAGTTTTCCCGACCTTCTTTTCTACCTCAGCCTTGAACTCTTTGAATTTCTCAAAGCATTCAGACTTGTAGCGAAGCAGGTAAACGTATCCATACCTTGAGTAGTCGTCAATGAAAGTGACGAAGTACTTGTACCCTCCACGAGCCTGCGTGGACATCGGTGCACATAAGTCAGAATGGATCAATTCCAACACTTCCTCTGCTCGAGACTGATTAGCCTTGAAAGGCCTAGTTGACATTTTGCCCTCGATGCAGGATTCGCAGACTTGATAAGGTATAGCCCGGACTAGGTCCAATGTACCGTCATCTGCAAGTCTTTGAATCCGCTTCAAGCTGATGTGACATAAGTATGAACAACATCATATATCAGTAGGATCTCTCAGAAGGATCCTCTTCTTCTTCTTCTTCTTCTTCCTCCTTCATCTTCCCTTTTCCTTTATCCCGTGTAGATGCACGGCTACTCCTACTTCTCTCCAAATCACTCGAAATGCAAATAGGCGCATGTATGGTCCCGTCTCCACCAAATGTATCCTGGTACTGATCATACGCTCCCATCGATTGGAACTCAGAAGGAGGTATCACCTGTGCTAGAGATGGGGAATGTGGTACTGATCAGGTTCTCTGTTGTGTTATATCACCTATCGCAGATATCTGGGTATTCTTAGATGAAGAAGCGGGTGGAATCTAACATGCAACCTTCCTGATCAGCTCTGCCATAAACCACCGGAAGTTCCTGGTGGTGCCTGAATGAATATCATAATACAAGTAAACAAATTCCAAGGTCCAATCAGTCCATCGGTCAGGCATTAACTGTAGAGTCTTCCCTATTGCTTCCGCATCAATAACACCGCGATATCTCACTCTCTCCCATAGGTCCTGGTAGTCCATCAAAGTCTTTACAAGATTCTCTTCTTCGAAAGAAGGGTGGTTCTTGAACTAGCGAACTAAACTATCCTCATAGTTCATCTGTTACATCAACACACAGTCAGTCCCAAATAGTCATCAAAATGCAAATCACAATGCATGCTCACACAACCATGACTCTATGTCTCGGTGGCATTATTGTCCTCCAACACACCATGCCGAGGTTCGCCGTGTGCATTCTGCACATCTGACTCTTTGACTTGTAGTTTTCCACAAGTCAATTCACTCTGACTACAAAACTTAACAAGTAAAATAATGAAACCTTCAATTTCAAACACCAATCATACTCGGAAATCTAAGTTCATCAATTACATTGCTCTTTTCACGTCACCCTTCACAATACTAGTCAATAACAACTCAATTCTCAACTAAGATCTTCATTGTACATCCAATTAGTGCTTTTTCAAAGCGAAACAGTTAGTCAGTCAATCCTAATCCATCCTAATCTAACCTCCAAGGTTAGTTCATTCATTCAACCATTTTAACATCTCAACTCACGATTAACCCATCTTTAAGCATTTTAACACCAAGTTTTACATTGTTTGCAAACACATTTGAAAATCACCCATTTCAAAATCATACTTTCAAAATAAGTTTTCATAAACAATCAACTTCACAACTTATAGCATCAACCTATTTCTTTCATTCAAAACTCACAACAAATGCTAGTACGCCCATACTAGACATAAAATCGTCACCTGTTTTCCAGAAACATTTCAATCATTCCTTGATCACACATGTACTAGTTCTAAATCATTTTCAACTCACTTTCGATCAATACACAAAATACTTTCAAACAATTTATAGCCACAATCAAAGTTGCGCTATCTTTTCAAAATTTATTTCTCTCAAACTTTTCAAACGACCAAGTCATCAAACAATTTTTGCAAGCAGGTAAACTAAAATTTTCAAAACGTACCTCAGGTTGCACAGGATAGAGTAGGGTGTAAAACACAAGCAGTCACTTCGATCAGTTCCCAAAATCAGAAACTTTTTAAAACTTGAAGTTTTCAAAACCTATGGCTCTGATACCACTTTTGTAACGCCCCCAACTGACCTTCCCAACTTTGGGGCGCGCTACAGTCGTGGTCAACGATTTTCAAACAATTTATAAATCAAATTCAATGTAAGACTTGAACAAGAGATTTGATAAACATTCATTTACTAAAAGATAAGAACATCATTCGTAAAACATCAATATAAAGAGTTAAACTTTTGATACTTCAGAACATTCAAAAACACATAAAGGAAAATAGTTCAGAGAGTGGTGCAACAGTGTGTGTAGCGTAGTGGAGATATGCATGTGAAGATGCATATCTCAGGATCTTTCAAAAGCTTTGCAAACTCCTGCATCGTCTTTACACCGTTGCTCCTCCATCATCGCTGCTTAACCTGTGTATTTTAGAAATAATATGAAGGGCTGAGTACTAATGTACCCAGTGGAAATATGCCCGAAAAACATACATTTTATACATGAATGCTATGCAACTCACGCAGATACACGCGGGGTTTTGTTGAAAAGATTTGTGTTATCTAAAACATTTTATTTCGCTAATCAACTATCTACCATGTTAATATATCTGTTTACCGTTGTGTAACGGGAAGCTGGCCCACTTCCACGTTATGATGAATAGCTGGGAATGGACAAGCCACTCAACCCACTATCATCAATTTGTGCACAAGTCTCAGTATAATCCCTTGAGACCCGATCGGTTTTAGAATCCATTCTTATCTCTACCCTTAGGTATCAGTACGTCCGCTGAACTACCTATCGCATTGTCAAGCGCTCTGAATATGACGTCTATCTTTCTTTTAATGAGATTAGCACAGGAAATTCCTGGATCATTCTCATTAAATAATCTCTTTGTCAGCTTTTACTGAAAGAGGTACATATATGAGAACACAAAACAGTTTATGCATAGCAATCAATTTAAAATCAAAACTTTTTCACACCTATTTTAGAAACTGAGCAATAAGCTTGGAAAGCATTTTATTTTACTGAAATAATTCCCACCTGTGTTATGCTTACGAAGACAAAGATGCTTGCGTTAATCGCGCAGTTGAGCGAAATTTCCTAATCTCTTAATTTCCCTTCAAATATTTACACACAAGCAATCAATTAGGATGGATGGTCTAAGTTTCTCAATCAGATCTAGCTGACAAAACATGGCACAATAAGGACCTAGGACCGACATGTAATTGACAACTGTCAATCAATCACATGCTTTCACTTCACACTTGAAAGTCCAACATTCAATCATGCTTCAACTCTTGCTTTAATCAAATTTATTCAAATCCAACTCCCGATCTTATAAACCAACATTCATTCATGTTCATAACATACTTCTCATATCACGTATTAAACTTATAAATTAAAAACAACTCGAATCGGATCAAAACAAAACAGAAAACATAATTTCCTTTTTTTGGGAGTGTGTCGACCGACACACTCTCTGTGTCGGTCAACACAGATCATATCGATCGATATGCATACACATGTCGGTCGACATATCTCGACTAACAAATTGCCACCACCCCTTCGTGTAAATCGACACAGCGCATGTCAACCAACATGCGTGTGTCGATCGACTGTCTTCTGCGTCGATCAACACTTGTGTGTCGATCGACACGAAATCGTGTCGGTCAACGCTCATCGTCGTCTCCGGCGGTTTCGCGAGTAAAACCTGCAACTCGAGTTTTCTAACATTTCATACGCAACCAACATCAAACCAATATATACAGATGCTCCTACAACACTCTAGATCATGATTCAAGCCCCCCAACTCGACAAAAACACACGAACGGACAAATGATATTTTTTGGAATAATATAAAGTTCACCGAACGTATTTCTCGTCGGTACGACACTCTTCGGGGTCCAAACTTGAATCCTAGAGTATGAAAATGTTCCCTATAATGTAAGGAACACAAATATATCAACCTTAAATCGAATCTGATTCATTTCATACAAATTTCAAATTAACACCGCAAATTAAATGGGAATCGACGACCTACCTTCTCGTGCTTATAACTCCTTTGATACTTCGCCTCACGGGACGTGCGATAGCATCCCGGAATCCTTGAAGAATAAAGAAGAGAATGGTTGTAGTCTCGCACCTTGCCTCGGTCTGTGCTGGCCGGAAAATACGTTGACAGAGGCGTTGCTGAAAGTGGCGATGAAAAACTGGCGATGATGTTTCTTTGCTCGTATCTTTCTCGATAGCCAACGACAACCTGAGTTTCTTAGCTCCGTGGAATCTCTGAAACAAGGACTATAAGATGGTGGTGGTTGTTGGTCGGAATTTGAACGGAGTTGATTGTAGAATTCAAAGGAAAATGGTGCAGCGATGAGGTTTCACGGCGGGGTGGTGGGGTTTTCATGCTCTCTCTTCTTTCTCTCGCTGGAATATGGACGAAAATGGTGATGAATAGGAGCTCTCAAACTTTGTTTTGTTTCCCTACATACCACCGCCTCCACCGCCTCATCTAAAGAGTCGTCCCATTCTTCCAATCACACAACAACATCACACTTGCATGAAGACACCAACGTGGTGTGTTCTCCAAAATTTTATAAAATTATTTAATTTTTCCCACCTCAATTCGTGTATAAATTCCTCCGTTAACTCGTCTTCTCGAGTTCAAAATAAATACACTATTATATGAAAATGCTCCATTTAACGAGCCCATCTCATTCATATAATTTTTCGAATTTTTGGAGATAAAAATCGTCCAATTTTTCATTAAGTTCAATATTTAATTAAACACTATTCGGTTCTCAGAAAATTATACTGATTGTTTCGTATCTTTCCTTATTTTATTTCCAAGCATTTCCTAGCTCGATTTAAGAATCGAACTTCCCGAGTGCAAGTTGTGAATTTAAACACATTTATTAATATTCTAATTAATGTCTCTTTGCACTCGTCCTTCTTTTATAAATTGTAACTTCCCGGCACGTATTTTCTCGAAACGATTCCATTGGTATATTATAAGTAAAATTTGGACCCTTAAATCTCATCGGTATTTAATTCCTTCTCAAAGCGAATAAATAATAATATTGCAAAAAAAATTTAAATATTCCTTTATTTAAATAAATTAAGCATAATTTTGCTTAATTAAACACGGGATATTACAGCTTCCTTGCAGCTTTCCAGACCCGTGACACTGTCTTCCGACAATAGTTGAAGACTGCAGCAGCTTCGTTTATTTTGCCTCTTGCTGGTTTGCCATCTTTGCAGTGCATGAGCAAATACTACAGTATCTGTTCTTTTTGAAGAATTGTTAGATCTTTATGTTTTCCCATTTTTTGTGAAGTGTGTAGTGTAAATTATGAATTGTAAATTTGCTTGTATTTATAGCTGTATTTAAGTGGGAAAACAGAAATATTTAATGTGTAAAACAGGGTGTATTTGCCTCCATATGTATTCAGTTTTCCCCCCTTTATTTTTGAATTTTTTAACTATTTCTTTTTTTTTTAAATGTTTTTTTACTAATTCACTAACTAATTAAATCCCTACACATTTCTAATCACTACAACATTGGTTATTGTGCCCCGGTGAAGTGGGACTACTTCACCGAGACGAAGAGAGTATAAAATAAGCTCACATCTCCAAGATATTTGCATCATTAAGCAGATTAGTCATATAAACTGTGTAAACTCCTCGATACGATTAGGATAAATCCCTTATTTATCTAGCACTATGATCCTAAAGTCGAAGGATAAGCACTATTATGAGCATTCATTCATTATAAACAACATTCAACCTTAATTCTCAATCTATAAAAAAGTTTGATCTCTTTCTCGTAGTTAATTAGTATTTGTTTCCCGTTTTGAATTTCGTTTAGAAATGTTAAAAATACAAAAGGAATTTACTCATTAAGTACTTCCTAAACCCTGAGCTCTACTCTATTAGTATCTAATGATTTTACAACCATGATTCTAATAAAAAAATTGGATAAACTACGACTTTTACAATCACCATAGCAATGAAAAATGGACCAAGAGTTTGGCAAAGAAATTCACGAATCCCAATTAATCTCAATAGTGCAAAATTCAATAAAGTTATGCTTTCTCTTTTTTTTTTCTTATGGGAAAAGCTATTGTTGATTAATTTTCATTTTGGATAAAAACGCGTGTTATTTTCAATATTCGGAAAATGATCTAAGGTCGTTGATTAAGTAAATTTCCACTTAGTTTAACATTAATGTGCAATTCTTGAACCTTGGATTAAGGTTCAAAATGTCTGCCCATTGAAAACCTTAACTGAAACATAGAAGAAAAAATATTTTATTATTTGAAATTGAAATACAGAAAAAGTGGATTGTTTAAAGTCGGCTGATTTAATTAAAAAGTGTCACACGGTTTATTCTTACTTTGTTGGCACTTGGCAGATATATACTAAATTGAACAAATCCACTACTTTTGTTCCCAAAATAATCCAAAATTAAATTAGGTATTATTTACATTGTTTACGCGATTCAATTCAGGTACTTCTTATCATCTTCTTCATTTTTAGCTGAATATATCAATTCGGTAACCTCATCGGATATTCGGTTAATTCTTTCGAATTGTGATCATTTGGTTCAAATCAATTCAAATTGAACCTTTTCGGGTTAATAAAACTCGATCCTAACTTTAATATTTCGGTTTTTCTAGCTAATCCATTAGGAAGATGAATTTATGAATTATTTTTAATATTTTATAAAATATTTAATGTAATTAAATATTTTTCTCACTCTTTTAATCTTCTAAATGCTAAAAAAGATATAAAATATTTATTTTCTTTTATTTAAGAAATTCAAAATGCATATCTAACTTCATATATTATCAATATAAATATTAAACATATATTAATATTTATTTCATTGATACTTTAACTTGATGATTAAATAATTTTTAAAAAATTTAATTATTATAAAAAAGAATTTGAAATAAATACAACTGCTGAGGCCCTTTGAATTGGGTTAGAATAATAACAGATATCGATAAAATAAGAATTAAATGTGAGAAATAAATATAAAGAACACACAAACCGATGACCAAATAATAGATATTAAATACGAAAATTGAATTAAAGATGAGAGAAGTAAGGCGTGTATTTGATCAAATATTTTGACAGAGTTTGTAGTGTGAGAGAATTGATATAAGAGGACCTCCCTTTTATAGAACGTAAGAGAAACTCATTACAAGGGTTTGGGCCCTAACTAACCTTAGCTAAACCGGCAACGACGACAGATTTTTCGAAATTGACCTCAAAAATCTCGAGGTCGGTTGTAATTGTCGCAGCTAAGTCCTTATAATCTTTCTGCTCGGGGTTGTCATCGGGTTCGATCTCGGGATCGGGTTCCGACCCAACCCTATAGTCGGTGCTGGACCCGACCCTAGCATCGATTTTGTTTGTTGAAGCGGACTCTGTCTCGATCTTTGGGCCACACTTGGTTGGGTTTCGAATGTTGGGCCAAATCTCAGCAACAACAACTATATAACTTGAATCATTATGAAAAATGACTTTAAATATGAGAAGTAGGTAATATAATTATAATTAAAAAATATCAATAAAAAATTAAGGACAATATATCCCAAACTTTTAATCACGAGTTCCCGAAATTATCCCTAACTTTTAATTATATAATTTAAGGCATAAACTTTGAATATTTTCCTACCGGTCAATCTTTACATATAGAAAATTTTACTTGGACACAAATAATTACATGTCATCATATAAAATATTCTTTTAGAACATAAATTTTTATTCCATTAAAAAGAAGAGGGAATAATTTAAATAGCAAAAATTATAGTACACATTCAAAAAATAGCACCCCTTATGAAAAACTCCACAAAATAGCAAAAGTGTACTTTCTCTGTCAACAATGTCTCAATTGCACAATCACATTTATCGATTTGTGTGAAAATTCCAACTGTTTGCTTATTTTATTATTATCCATTTAGGGTTGCATTAAAATAGTAATATTAAAGCAATAAAAAGGTGAAAATTTTTAGCAGGAACTCGGAAAGAATTGGGCTGGAAGTCGGCCATTTTAGCTGGAATTCGGTATTGCATTCGGCCTGAACTCAGTAAAATCAGATGGAACTCGGTGAAACCAGCTGGAACTGAACAAAATTGGGTTGGAAGTCCATTTTAAATATTTTTTTCGTATGGATCTTGTGAAAATTCCATTACATCTTGCAAATCACAAAAAATATAAATCATGTAAAATTTGAGCTGGATTTCACCTTAAATAAAGTAACAAAATCTATATAAATATAAAAGCAGGACCCCAAATAAAAAAAAATTCTCGCCCATGAAATCAATTTCAATAATTCAGGAGCAAAATGAGTTTTTCTCTAAAAGAATCACATCCATATATATCGATTTATCTTTGTCTCTTTATATATATATATATATATATATATATATATATTTACTTGATGTTGCTTATGGAAAGTTTTTCTTGACGCGAATTATGGATAATTAATGATACAATAAATATGCTATAACAAAAAAATGAATTTATTCAATTTATATAGTAACCGAATGGATGAAATCAATGTGATCCTAATTACAACTAAAGTAGTATGTTTCTAGTTGTGAAAAAAAAACCGTTTTGGGAGTTTTTAATATATCATAATATATATGTAAGTAACGTATGAAATAATATGAGAGAAATAAGAAAAAACCGAGTTCCTATGAAAGAAGATTTCATTATTTTTCGGAAACATTATAATCACTCTTTTAATTTGAAATTATAGGTTATATATTATTTAATTATGAGATTAAAACATTATAATCACTCTTTTAGTATCACATCATGTGATAAAGTAATAGAATTTGAAGGAAGCTATGCCTTCTGGAAAAATGATTACTACTACTTAATTATGCCATACCCTAGGAATCCACGTGGATGCTTAGAATAGCATAACTGAATATTGGATATGCGCGATGATGACGTAGCCTTAAGTATAGATTGGATGTCAGAAAGTAAGGCAACTACCTTATATCACCCAAAAGAAAAGAAGACATCCAGAAGATGGTTTTAAAATGAGATGTTGTGAATTTATAGCCTTGCCGTTGGATTTCAAATACTTCAAGCCTAGCAGGTGAAAGATTTTTAGCTAAATAAATTGATATTCTTGGGTCATATTGTGTTGGCGGAGGAAGCATTAGTAAACCCTGCTTAAATTCAGACGGTGATAGAGTGGAAGCCACTCATCACACCGAACAAGATTCAAAGTTATTTCTCGTTAATCGGGAAGCTTATGACACGATCATTGCAAAGTGAGAGTGAGATATTAGATAAGGAGAGAAAATTTTCCAAATAGGGAACCCAATCGCAGAAACTGTTAATCCGTCGACTCGTTAACTTACCTAGGTTGAGTTCGAACTCGAGTTAAACTCTCTACTTTTCTTTGCTTAAGTTCTTTCCAGTTGTGAACTTTTGATGCCCTCTGCAAACAGTAGAACTTCCTTCTACAATAGTTGTGAGAGGAAAACCTTAGTTGTCCGGAAGCAAGGAAGAAATTTCAGAATCAGATATTCTAAACCATAGTTCCTTTCTTTTACGTGTTTTAGTGATTTATCAAGGAACTGAGATTCTTCGCACATCTAATTCCTATTAAATAACTCAAAGGTTGAGGTATTTATTCGAGAAGGAAACATTGATAAATGCATTAGAAGTGGCTCGAACTAGTTAACGTTTATGATTTGATGACCAACCATCACCCCGACAAGGCAAATTCAGTAGCAGATGCATTGAGCCGGAAGGGAGAGACGAAATTGAGTTGTATACTTAAGAGAGGACTATTTGATCAGAGGATTCAAGAAACTTCACCTTGAAGTTATATCACCCGCAGAAGGAAGGAGATATGACGTAGCAACTCTGACAGTCGTGCCAGATTTGAGAGGAAGAATCATTAAAGCACATAGAAAAGATATGGAGCTCAGGAAATTCCGCCAAGGGATCAGAATCAAGCAATCGGGTGAGTTCAAAGAGGTATCCGATGGCGCATGGATGTTCGGAGACAGGAATCCAGTACCGAACAGTGAGGACTTGAGAAATAAGATCATGAGTGAAGCTCACGATACGCTGTACACCGCTCACCCGGGAAGTACAAAAAAAATGTACCAAGATTTGAAGACTAAGTACGTGTGAGACGGTATGAAGAAAGATGTAGCCTCGTATGTAGAGAAATGCCTGGCATGTCAGCAGATCAAGGCATTACATCAGCGACCGTATGGGAAATTCCAACCGTTAGACATTCCAGAATGGAAATGGGAGCACATTGCCATGGACTTCGTTACAGGATTGCCGAAATCGCAAAGAGGAAATACCGTGATATGGATCATAGTGGATCGTTTGACGAAGAGTGCTAACTTTTTGCCGATCTGAGTAACTTAAGAATCAGATAAGTGGCACAACTAGATGTCCGAGAGATTGTCAGACTACATGGAGTACCAGTATCTATTAAGTCTGACAGAGGTACGAAGTTCACATCCCGTTTTAAGATGAGGTTACAGCAGGAGTTGGGAACACGCCTAAATTTTAGTTAGTGTTTCACCCACAGACGGATAGTCAATCTAAGAGGACTATCCAGACTCTTAAAGATATGCTGAGAACGGTTGTCCTCGATCAAGGAGGAAGTTGGGAGCCGATTTTACCATTAATTGAGTTTGTCTACAATAGAAGTTATCAGACCACAATTGAAATGACTCCGTACGAAGCCCTGTATGAAAGAAAATGCCGCTCATCATTATATTGGGATGAAGTAGGAGAAAGACAAGTGATCGGACCTGACGCGGTTAGCGAGATGATTGAAATAGTCCGTCAGATCCGAGAAAAAATCAGAGAAGCTCAGAACAGGCAGAAGTCCTACGCTGACTCAAGGAGGACTGAGCTATGTATTGAAGTCGAGGATAAGATATTCCTCAAGGTTTCACCTTCCAAGGGAATAGTGAGATTCGGAGTGAGAAGTAAACTGCGACCGCGCTACATGGGACCTTATGGAATTATAGAGCACATCGGTCCAGTGGCGTATAGGTTAGCATTACCCGGAGTATGGGTAACGTGCATAGTGTATTTCATGTGTCTCAATTAAGGAAGTATGTATATGATCCCAGGCATGTGATTCGCCAGGAGGAAGTAGTTTTGAACCCCGATTTGCAGTATGAAGAGCGGTCAGAAGTGATTTTGGACCATAAGACTCAGGAGCTAAGGAATATGTCGATTTCACTCGTAAAGGTGCTATGGAGTCACCATGGGCGTGAAGAAGCAACTTGGAAGTCAGAGAATAAGATGAAGAAATATCCCGAGCTTTTTGAAGCATTTTAAAATTTCGGGACAAAATTTTTATAAGGGTGAGGGGATGTAATACCCCGTGTATTATTCGACCTTGTAGTAATTATTCCGAACTAATAAAGAAAGAATTTCTCATTTGAGAAGCATTGGAAATTATTTGTTTATGATTGGAGAATTTAATTTTGATATTGAGCTTGGTTATATTAATAATCTTGAAGGAATTATCAAGATTTGCTTGAATTTGAGATGGAATAATTCATAGATTATGAATTATAGAGTAATTGAAGAATTATATTAGAAATGTGTAAACCTTATACAAGATAAATAAGGAGGAATATAATTAAGAATTATTAGTTATATACATATTAGATATATATATATATACATAAGTATATGTATAATAATTATATGTGAAGGAAAATACAAATATATAGGAGAAATTAATTTCATTACACCACCTTCCATCACAAGCCTAGAGAGAGAAAGTGTGACACCTCCCAAAACCCCACTCAAACCCACCACTTTCCCGGCAAGATTCCGGCCAACTCCGGCCACCCCAGACCGAGCGGCCACCACCATTAGAAAGCCTGTTGTCCCAGCTTCGTTTCGAGCTAAGGTGGACGTCGAGAGGTGGAGAATCGACGGAGTTATCGAAGAGAGAAGGTAGGTCGTTCATCACCTTCGTTTTTCCGGAAAAAGAAGTTAGATCTTGTTGTTTAGGCTTTGGAATCGAGTTTTGATGCTATATATGTGTTCCCCATCTTGTAGAGACTTCGTTGGTACCCTGAGAGTCGAGATTAACCGCCGGAATCGAACGCCGCCGCCGTGAGAAAGTTTTCCGGTGAGGTCTCCTCCTTCCCTCGTTTCTTATCATTTTCCTTCAATTTGAATGTTGTTTTGCGATCTAGAGGGCCTAGGGAGCTTGTTGGGATGATCGGATGGTGTTGCATATGAGTGGTGTGGGTTCTGGAACGAGTTGCAGGTCCGTCGAACTTGAGGAGGACGATGATCTGTCTCGGCCGAGATGGGAGTCATCTCTCTCGAGATGGAACCCCCCCGTCTCGACCGAGATGGGAGTCATCTCGCCTGAGATGAACCTTCCATCTCGATCGAGATGAAAGCTGTCTCGCCCGGGATGGAACCTCTCATCTCGCCCGAGATGAGGTCCATCTCGCCCGAGATAAAACCTCCCATCTTGCCCAGATGAAGCTCATCTCTCCCGAGATGGGATATCAGCACTTCGCAATAGTGTATTTTCTTGTTCCGTTTTAATCCGATTCGAGTCGTTTTCGATTCCTGAGTTTATATTATGATTGTCCAAGCATGTTTAAGCATGTTAAGGTATTGGTTTATGAAATCGAGAGTCGAATTTGAATTTATTCGTTTAAGGAAGTCGAGGCATGTTTAAGTATAAGTATGAGTAAGTGTTGATTGAGAGTTATTGGTTGGATGTCGGTCCTAGGTCCGAATTTCGTCTAGTATTATCAATTAAGACTAATAGGAATACTTAGATTATCAACCCTAATTAGTTGTAAATATATTGTGATTTTTTTGAAGGGGATTCAAAGTGAAAGGGAACACAACTCAATCTGCACGAATAACCAGACCATCTTTTATACCAGTAAGCAAAACACAGGTGGGGACTATTTTCCGTATAAAACCAAAATGCGTTTTGTTTTCTAAAGCATGTGTAAAATGTTTTTCTTTAAACGGATGCTATGCCTAAAATGTTTTGTTGTTACATATCTGTTCCTCTGTTGACTGCTATCATCAGAGAGTCCAATCACTAAGATGAGAACTAAGTACTTTTTGTGCTTGAGCTAGTCTTATGAATCAGTTATTGAAGGCTAGCAACCTTACTTTGTTTATGAGCTCGGGCTGTTCAACTGGAGTACTGAAGCCCAAGGGGGATAAGGCTGTGTATTTCTTTTCTTTCTTAAATCGATCGGGTCTCAAGGTGACATACTGAGACTAGTGCACTAATTGATGATAGTGGGTAGAGTGGTTAGTCCATTCCTAGCTATTCATCGTAACTCAGAAGTAGGCCAACTTCCAGTTACAATGTTAAACAAATATGATAACATGGTAGATAGCTGCAGCAAATTAAAATATTTTAGATAACATGGTACTTTTCAATAAAACCCCGTGTTTATCTGTGTGTGTTGGCATAGCTTTCATATATAAAATATATGTTTTTGGGCATGTCTCCACGGGGTACATTAGTACTCAGCCCCTCGTATTGTTTCTAAAATACGCAGGTTAAGCAGCGAGGATGGAGGAACAGCGGTGTAAAGACGATGCAGATGTTTTGGTAAAGATTTTTATAAATAGATCCTGAGATATGCATCTTCATATGCATATCTCCACTACGCTACACACACTGCTACACCGCTCTCTGATACATTTTCCTTCCCTTGTTTTAAGTGTTTTGAGAAAACAAATGTTTAACAAATGTATGTTTCTTTGATTTCCTTATCATTTAATTACGAGTCTTCCGCTGTCTTAATTTTGGAAAATATTTGAAAATTTGTCAACCACGACTGTAGCGCGCCCCAAAGTTGGGAAGGTCAGTTGGGGGCGTTACATCTCTTCTTCCATCTAAGGAAGACTTGTGATATGATTACGCCTATATATATATATATATATATATATATATATATATATATATATATATAGGGGTGCGATCTAGGCTGAACAAGGTTCTGTGAATGAACAGAGACCAAGATCTAACCGCACATTCAAGAGATCAACGTCCATAATTCTTCCATGTCGTGTATCATTTTTTTTCATAACATATATCATCATAAGGTTATAAATGTCCAAAACCAATAAAATCAAATCTAATAAAATCTTTAAGCGAATTTTAAGGGAGCAGTTTCCCACAAAAATAGATACACGATCTATTTCAGATACCAAATCAAATGCCCCACGATTTTTTCCATTATTATCAAATAAATTGGAAAGAGAAAATGCACCACGATTTATTCCATAATCTTAAGTTAATCGTTATCATTGTTTATTGCTTTGTGTGTCATTGTTTATGACTTTGTGTGTCATTATAAGGTTATTCTCTCAACTTCCACTAATATATTATCATTAAATGTATAAACAATTTTAATTATTCGTACAATGATATTGAATAAAGATAACGATGATCTTAAAGGTGTATTATAAATCAATTAAGATTAAAACAATAATTTTGATAAAATGATATTTAATACAGGTAACAATATCAATCCATTAAACAGGGATTCGAAGAATGATACATTTATTCATAAATAATGACACTCACATAA